>WEDG01003787.1:0-56008 GCA_017591395.1 Schistocephalus solidus | reverse complement strand
TGGATGTTGTAAAAAAGTCACAGCATTCAACAAATTGATGGTATTGTATTCCATTAGCGGTAAAAGATGTCTAAACGCACAGTCTGCCACCGATCAGTACCACGTTTCTCCGGCGCTTCCGTCGACAGCACATAACCGTTGTTGAAGACGGCAGGGGACCTGCGGGGTAGCTGTAAATATCGTGGTAGACCCTAATTGTCGTCCAACGGCATGGGGAATAATGGAATTTCAGGCAAACTTCTTTCTGAAAATCACCTGTAAACCTGTAAGGCTACGTTTGTTGTGCCCTTTATCGAATTACGAATGATTTGAAAAAAAAGACTCAAAAGGAAAAGCAGAAAAATTATCCGGTATTCCATTTGACTAACGGAAACTTAACAAAGATTCCACCTTTTTCAAAAACTGCTCATCATAAAAAGCAAGTACTTGTAAGGCGGATGAATCTGATCATGCATACATATTACAGAACTGTTTTCCCTCTGTTATATACGTGCCTAAGTCCTTCTATAACATAAACGTACACTGAGTTAAGAGGATATTGACTAGCGATTGTTGTGCATCACTTCAAATGATTCTAGTAGATTTTCAGCCATCACATTAGGATTCGTTCGAGTTTTTTTATAATTTTGTCGGTGATATTTTGCAATTCTGACTTTGACTTTGTTTAAATTAACAATTTAATTATCTACTATAACGATTGTAATCAGTCACTTTTACGAATTCATCATGAAAACTACAAGATGCATATGTCAAATATGCCAATGCGGGTAATAAAATAGGTAATCTTAGTTCACTGCTTAGCCGGCACAAATGTCCACACAAATATATGCACTCAAAGGATCCGATATGCAAATTAACAGAATATAATCAAAATTATGTCGGTCATGAATCCTCGCGTCGAGAACCAATAAAACCAAAACAAGGAACGATTTCAAGTAACGTTCCAATGAGCAAACAAACAACCCATAAGTTCGGTGTATTCAATTTAATTTTAATTAAAAATTTCCTTTGTATTGATAAATAGCATAATAATAAAATTTTAGTCCTCTGACTAACATCTTATTCGTATATTCTTCGAATATTACTGTATTTATATATTTCTTGAAAACATTTCAGATTTAGATACGAAGTCCTGTAATGTAAATAATTAACCTCTAGTGAAAGAAGTTTTAGTTGTTTTTGTCGTACGCCTAAATAAACGTTAAAAGGACTATAAAACATTTTATATTAACTTAAATATGTCATTTTCCGTACTTAAATTGACACATACAATTTTTATGTTACATGTGTAATGAGTTACTCTATCGCATAAATACAAGTAAAAATTTGATAAAAATGGATTGAAGTTTTACTATGATTTTTAAATCATGTCTTAATGGAGTTGATATTCAATATTGTCGGCGGAACTTCTGTTGCATTTGATGTTCTAACAAGAGTTTGTATATGTTTAAGAAATCTTGACACAAAAATCTTAAACAAGCTCACTTTATGTCCCATATTCTTTAAATATTTTGAGCATCCAACTAGAAAAACTTTATCTTGCTGAATTTAACTATTTTGAATTGCTGCTCTCATTTTCTGGTTTATATAATTCAATTTAAGCCTACTTAAGTCTCTGCACATCATTGAAACTTTACTTCATTTTCAACATTAGCTTTATAGTAAGTATACTATGACAAACGATTTACCAATTCGATTACCACGCTTCAGTTCAGACTACGTGGAACATCGTCTTGAACCACGTCGGGTCAAAACTCCCCCTGCCATAACAAACCTGAAGGAGTATTTGATGGTCTATCGGTCTATCAAACAGAATACACGGGTTCGTTAAAAACACGATTATTCAAATTTTCTTTTGAATAACCCTGTAAGGTTTTAGAAATTTTGAGTTAAGTTCAAAACTTTTTAAATTTTGATTTTTTAATGACGCCCTACATATTCAATCAAAAACCTTAACATATGTTCGTGGCTCCTTTAGACCCAGTTGTTAAGAATATTTTTTTCTTTTAAAGCCTTCAGGGAATACATTTCGTGCAAACCGTGTCATTCTTGCGGAAGTACACTTAAAACACAATAATCCCACTTTTTTAAAAAAATTAGCAATTTAAATAATGTGCGGATAAAAACTCAGCTGATTTCATTTTATTAAATTTAAAAGAGGGCCTTTGTTCTTATTTTAGAAAAGGAAACCTGTAGAGCAACACCAATCAAGCCAAAATCTTTCAGACGGACAAGTGGTATATTCAAAGGCGAACCAACTTACAAAAGTAGGTGTGCACTAACTGAAAATCCCTGGAGTTTTAAGGCCCTGAATATAACGAACTGTTAAAAAAATTTTCCCCTATGGCAAGTTTGAGGTAGCTGTATTTGTTAGTTCACTTCAAAATTGAATGTTTCGTTTTTACGTCGAGGAGTAATCCGTGCATTGACATTAAGAACTACTTAAATGTAACAGAAGAAGTTCCAAATCAATCGATAACATTGCAACTTAAACAGTTTTATTGTGCGCATCGGAATATTTGCACTGCCAAAAATGCAACGCAAGTCGTTTCATTTTTGCAGAATTGGCTGAACTTGACAGCTTCACTATATAAAGAAATCCGGGCAAAAACGGCCTAGACTCATGGCAACTGTTCAATCTGCAAATTCTCTTAGGGGAAGTTAAAAACCTATACACAGGCACTTCAGTTATCACCGGTTATTTTCGATGGATAATAAATAACATTTAGAATTCAAAACTAAATAAAAAATAGGTTAATTCAGCTTTCAGGTTAGTCAAAATATGCTGTATCATGCCTTTGCAAGAAACAGTTTACTGGCTGGATTAGCGTAAAATTTACGCAACCAAGATCGTGTATGCTTCATTAAATCTTCTTACTCTTGAATAAGGATAAGGGCATTCAGTGTGGTGAAAGTTCTGAAAAGGTTTGTTCTACGGTTTTTTCATTATTCAAAGAACTAAAATGGTTTAGAAGTGAGAAAGATAGGACCTCTTTGAATGCTGCCGTATCTACTGAAATTTGCACGAATTTGGATGTTTTTAGACATACTTTCGACAAGTGATCGGCGATTTACGCAGAAAATGTCATATTCTACATATCTTTTACGTTTGACGAACAGTTACGTTCCCGGGAAGCCAGTTAGCTTGTAGAAACTGAATAGCACAACCAAAAGTATTTTAAATACAGTGGACAAAATATTGAAAATGGAAGCCCGTTGAGAGATGCTGTGTGATAAATGAAAGAATTTTTATAACTGATTTTGTTTGTTAGTATTTATTTCTCTATATGAGTTGAAAGTAACAAACTACTAACACAATAGTAAACGGTTGTTCGTGATTTTCAAAAAGGTCCAAAAAATAAATTCAGTGAAGGGTAACTGAAGCTAGAAATGAGGTCGTTGAACTTTTCCCAAAAGTATAACCTCGACAGACGTAAGTCACCATGGCAAGATTTTGAGAATTAAGACAGGTTAATGAATAAAAAAGTGTTCAAACGTGTGCGAGTGTCTTATTGTCTAGCTTTGGTTAAAGGAAAACATCACGACCATGCCTGACAAGTGAAGGCACTACGCCTCGTGGTCTAGCTGTGTGTAAATGTACAAAAGCAGAGAACTAATATCCCTTTGTGGGTCCATTGACAAGCGGTAGTCTGGCAGCTTTGCCTAAATTTTAAATATTTAACCTTGAATTTGAATTTGCCTATCTATAACTTTACACGTTGATCGCTCATTTGGATTTTCTTCGAATATTTTTGTCATGCGCCTGCTGCTCCATTCCCGCGCCTGTGGCAGTTTGTGGTCTCGACATTTCTAAGACATAGCTCACTGATTACGCTAGGCAGTGAAAGAGACAATTGGTAAGGTCATAAAGCAAGTGCATATTTCTGCACAGTTTTAACAGAACGAAAAGTGCACCGTGATTTCTGCTCTTCATTTGATCGTTTAATGAAATTAGCATGCAAATAAAAATCTAATAGAATGTGACTTACGAGGTCTCCCTACTATATCACGTGACGCCTATAGTCCAGGGCAACATAAACCAAAACGATAATACTTTAGCAATTAAAAGGCAGGGAAAAATTGGCGGGATTGGGATCGAACCCAAGCCTCCTGGCAAGCAGTGAAGATACGACTTTGTTTGCAAATGCGTCATAATTTATTGCTAATGAAAAAGGTCTTGTGGCATTCAACGAAACGAAAATATTTTAATCGGAAATGTTCCATTCTATATTTCTTTAAATTACTTAAAGTAATAAGCATATTTTAAATACAATGATAGAATAAATGTGACTGGAGTTATCCTAAAAGCGCCAAAACAGTACTCTTATTGAGGTGACATACGTACCTTATTCTCACAACGTTAGCGAATATTTGAAATTGGGATCCTTTTATCGTTCTGCCCAGAAGCATAAGCCATCTCTTTTCCATCACACAATATTTCGAAAAACTGTTCAAAAAACTAGCCGCTTTCTAACGTGAAACCATAATATTTTGACCGAAAGGGCAGTGGCCTATGTGCGTCGGGAAAATTTTGATTTGATTTTGATTTAATATAGTATTATTTATAGCATAATGTTTTTTTTAATTTTTCTGTCTGGTCCTTGCAATATTTTCCTTTGAGGTGTCGTATGGGTCCAATATTACAATTTAAGCCTATTTGTGACACAAGGTTTGCCTGACAATAGACGCCTCTGAAACCTAGCCCTCTAAAGGGGTGACAAGTCAAAAGAAAAATTTACCTTGAAAGCCAATCTTAAGCATATTGCTGATGCAGTCAAAAAGAGGTCCGTTCTAACATCCTAAAGTGACAGAGACTCGGTTGCGGGAACAAACTATAAAATCGTGTGACGTTTTGACTATCCACTCGATGATAACTTTGCATGTGAGCGTTCGAGCCTTCCTCTTTTCAAACCTGTTGGCGAAGCATCTAACGCGGCACAAGAAACATTAAAAAATAGTGAGTGATACATGGATGTAAGTGCCTTGTTGCTACCTCTGAGATCGTTTAAAAACCTTTAAATTCAAATCAAGGATTAATATGCCTTGATTCTGCATTCCATCAGCTGACTACCGGGCTTGGGAAGTAAGCCAGCACAAGCCCTGTGGACCGCAACGACAGTACGTGCCGCCGAGCGTGGCCTTCGGGGGGGAGGCAACCTACGCGTCTGACTACAAGAACTACGGTCCAGTGAAACCGGTCGGAGCCTGTCGGCCTGCCATCACGCGGGCCATGAGCTACGGTTCTGTGGACGAGAATAGTTACATGACGGACTACCGTGACAGCTACCTCCCTCCACCGGAAGGCTTTACAGTACAACACGCTAAAAAACCGAACCCCGCAAGGGTGGACTACGGACCCTTCGATGGTGCGACGACCTTCAAGTTGGATTACGGCCCGAAGCACGCGGGTAAGTCTTCCAAGCCCAATGCTTCCTTTTGCCCTTGACAAGCGCTGCGACTGACTGAAATCTTTCAATATGCCCTCGAACCGATTTATTCTCTTACAATAAATAATGATGAAGTCAGATGAAAGTACATTCTCCGATTTCTGATACAATCCCAATTGGCAAAATATCACCCAGTAGCTGGTACATGTTTTACTGCTGATTCCGATTCCTTATTAAAATCTAATCAGCTTTACAATAAAAAATGTGAGTTAAATGTGGAAAATCAGATGTAAAACCAATTTTTTATAGGGAAAATATAACTATCTTTGTTTGATTAAAGTTTTTAATAATTCATACATTTGGAAAATTAGGTGCGTATTCGAATAGAAGATAAAGCAGTGATCTGACACACAAGATTTCAGTGGTTCGTCCCATATAGAAAATTCCTCTGAGGTAATACAAAACTGACTTATGAATCGAGAAGGTTTTCTACGTATTTAAACGATTTATGAACCACTTAAACTGGCCATATTTTGAAAACATAGGAGGTGAATGTACTATGAATAATGACATGCTTTCACATGCCACTAAAACACATGCATTCCACGAAATGATGACAATTTACAGAATAATTAAGCAGACAATTATGATATCGGCTTGTCTCATTTGGTTGATACGGCTATCCTTAGTCGACAGACAGCAGTTGGTGGTGTATAAGTTGGTCTCAGGTCATGCTATTTGCTTTTCAACATTGCACCGGCCGTAGCATATCTGACTAGGTCTTGATAGTTTCTGATATTTTCAGTCCTCAGCTGATGTAAAGAGTGAATGCTGCAAGAACCCTTTTTCTTGTCTGCAAAACACAGTTGGTTAGTGAGCGATCTCATGAAACGTACACCACAGTTTTGAAGGGTGTTCTTGATTACAAAGTATTACTTGTAATAGCGATTGTGATGCAGCATAATACCAAACTATTCCAGTCACCAAAAGATATTGGCTTTTAAATTTTTTGCAGTCGCCTCGAGAAAACATATTTAGCAAAACTGCTTACTTAATTAGTACTCACTTTTTTCTTTTTACTTTTGATGCCCTTACAAAGTCAAATATATTATATAGAAAACACGCACACAACTATTTTATCGAACTAATTTACTTGGTAATCACTTTTTATTCCAATTCTATGCTTAATGGAAGTTTATCCTTTGGTTTATGAAAATAATTTAATCAGGAGTTTGCCAATACCGTGAAATTGTCCCTCGAATAGCCTCATTCCTGTCCGATGCTTAATTCTTCTTAGTATTTATTTTACTTGGTTCCCATACACAACAGAATGTTATGAGCACTATATATTTTATTTAATAATATATGCACTGTACGGTTTTCCTCAAATAGAAAGTATCCAGCTTGTTGGAGTAAATCATTTATGCAAACATAACTACATATTGAACTCAGAATAATTCGGGAATGGAAATTTTCGAAACCCAAGTATTTCATTTCTTCGAGTATAAAATTTAAAATAAATAGTGTGCGCTACCAGGTGATTACAATCAATTTTTCAAATTTATGAGGGCATTTAAATTTCATCGAAAAAATGCATCTTTCTTATGTTCTTATTTTTTAGTAATTACGTTTTTTGCGGTCGGTCGTAAATAAACGCATTCAAAACCTTGCATTCTGTCGTTACTTAAATATCTTGGGATTACGCTGCACGATCACCAATATTACAACTTCATTTAAGCAATCCTTTCTAATCGAAAACACGTTTCAAAATTGCTGTTAAAGTTTCATGTGATTGGTCACTGAATGCATATTGCGCCAGAACCTTGACACACCGCCCCAGACAACTTAAAGACACCTTTTTATTAAAAAGGAAGCAAAGAATTCATTTGTCGTTTTCTTTTATTTGGAGTAGGTAATTTAATATTTCTTTTGTTATCCTCTTTAACAAGAGGTTTTATCTGTTTTTTTGTTCTAGTTAAGGTTGTGGAAACGCATCTGATTCCTGTTTGTGACAACCAATTAGACTATTTTCTGACTTTGGGGCTTATAAATACTCTGTTGTAAGATTACTTATTCCAGAAAACATTGCGCCGAGGAAGCAGACGTTTGTTAGGTTTAAGAGTTCACCATACCAGTAGAAATCTTATCCGATTGCAGTCAGTCGGTGAATAACTCCCTGTGCCAACGGAACTAGTCTGCACAGAAAAAGAAAGGCTTAAATTTATCTTCTTATACGTCCATCAAGGTCGGCGTTTGGCTACTTCGACACCATTTCCAGCCAAGAGCTGCGGCCGGGGGAAGATACTACTCGGCCAACCTTATCCTCAGGTGGGGGTAGTTGAGAAACGTCGGTCAACTAGTATGACGGTAGCGCAAGCACCATGGAAAGACTACATTGAAGCGGTTTGTAGTTTCTGGGCCCACGCACCACTTCTCACCTCCGCATAGAAGGAGCGCTTCGATGGACGTCTTGTCTAAAGGTACCTGGATATACAGACTGGTCTCAGCTGGATTGAAAGGGATTTCAACGGCCTCCGTTAAAGGACACAAGCAGCTTCTTGTTCCGATCAGCGATTTTAACTTTTTCTTGAACTTTTGATAGAAAGTTTGCCCATGCTGACAGCACAGGTACCAGCTTATAGCCCAGACACGCGTGTTTCACCGATCTTGTGCCGCTGTCTGATGCAGCTTCCGGGGGTTAGTTTATCAGTGAACCCCCAGCGTTCCCCATCTGTTTTCTGGTATAAGAACTCCAATTTTACCCTGTATTGTTTCGGAGGAAAGTAATGGTTGAACTTGTGAGGTATCCTTACCTCACACTGACGATTAGTTGAATCAAGCGCACCCACCATGGTCTTGTATGTGTATACCTAATAACTTGCTGAACATTCATGTCTGTCCGTTAAAAGAAAAACCGCTAGATAAATGAGCCCAGCATTAGTGTCCTCTGACCCCTGCACAACAGTCGACGCAGCGAGGCTTTGAAAAATTTCTAGACTGCAAATGGTCTAAACAGCTCAACGATGTCCAATCTGGCTGTAAAGATAATTTCCTGGTACCATTTAACTCCGAGATCTGACACTTGGGGGTTACTTATCCATAGCTAGTCTACAATAAGGATTAGAAGTTAGTGCGGATTTGTCAAACGTGCCCTACGGAAGAGGTTGATACAGGCTTTTTGACACCTAACGTGTTTCATGGAGTTGCCTGATGCGATACCGCAGACAGAAGACGGAATCACAAAACTCTCCACAGCGCATACCCATCGACGAAGCGTCTTGAGTAGTACTGTTTCCCCGGCTAAAATGCCATTGGCTGATGGGAGTTCTTTGACTGTATCCTTGCCTCGGTTCTTCGGGATGCTGAGGAGGGTCTAGGCCCTCTTATGCGTTCAACATGAAATGCCCACCTGAACATGGTGATTATTAGCCTCGGAATACCAGATGTCCGTTTCTCTTATATATCTGCACGAAACTCTGTTTATAAAAATGACCACTTGCTCCGGTAAATGCATCTACCGTCGGGCGAAATCAGGCGAGCGCAGTCGCGCCCCTCTTTGTAGTTCTTCAGTTTATGTGGCAGTCCTGGGTTGACTATGGGGAACTAACCCTCAGCTCGAGCGCGAAGCACGATGGCCTCCGCCGGTCGTCCCATGTGTTAGGCTGGTGACTCCTGCGTGAATTCATGTATAGTGAGACAAACCTCTGCAGAATCTATCGCTCTCTCTCTCTCTCTCTCTCTCTCTCTCTCTCTCTCTCTCTCTCTCTCTCTCTCTCTCTCTCTCTCTCTCTCTCTCTCTCTCTCTCTCTCTCTCTCACGCAGTGGCTGACAGTTAGACGTACCATATACGACCTTGTTTCAATGCATCTATGAGAATCTCTTACGGAGACGGGAACCGCAGCGAACCCCCTTCCCGCCCCCCAAGGCGAAAAGAGCACGTGACGATGCACACCGAAACAGGTCAAACCGGCTGGGAAATGTGTGAGAAACCAGGCGGCCAATCAGTGCGCACTGCTGCACCGAGTACGCATGAGGCCTTGGTACACGCGTGCGGCTCCAACTTTCGAGGTTTCCGCGAGGGGATTTCAGCCTGAGAAGCGACCAATCAACGGGAAGCACTTTTTAGGTCAGACGGTTCCATAGCGCTCTCCGCGATTGTCACGCCATTGGCCTGAACGTTCGAGAACGCCCAGGACTCAAACGAATAAGCGAGAGTTTATGAGCTAGAGATTTGCTGTTTTCTGCAGGTCTAGAATAAATTAGTTTCTCCAGAAACCTGCTTTACCTTCTCCTCTATTCCACCCGTTTGGGATAGAACAGCCTCCGATCTCCGAAGAGCATGAGCGCTATAAGGACTTATGACAGCCTGACTCTCAGTCATTTGAAGTACTGCAATATTCCTTAGTTAGCCTAGCGCGTTCTGATAGGTACAAACTCGTCAGATTTATTGTAATGCGGTGTCCATTATCGTGTTGTGGGATGAATTTCCTGTTTCGGTCTCTTTATCTGCTCTCCCATGCATCAGACAATTGTCCGAACCTATCAACGGGATGATGGCAGGTTGGGCGCACTGACTGACGCAATGTGAAGTCTGCGTCTAGTCTTGCCTTCACACTCCGCTGTATGGCAGTAGGTGCCGGCTGGTATGGACGATGCACTGCCCAATAAACGAGTACCGTGAGACAGTCTAACTCTCCTTGTTATCCGGTGCTTCTGCGGACAAAGCGGAGAAAGCAATCAGGCAATTCGTGGCATTCACAGAAACTTGCGTTGTTCCTGACCAATCACCTAGCAAAAGCTCATATTCACCCCCTTACCGAGTTGTCCTATTGAATCACTATAGATCTTGAAAGGACGAGTGAGGCAGATGCCGCGAAGTTTTTCTTGTTACAAGCAGAATCAGTCTGAAAGGATGATGGCCCTCTTCGTGTTCCGCGATGGGATCTGTGAGATCTGTGGGATCGACGATCCACAATTCCCTCTCATCACAATATAAGTAAATCGCATGTCACTACTGTCCACCCGGGATAGTGCTAGTCACCGCTGTTATCGCTTGCTAAAGTTCGTTGGCGTTGTACGGGAGGACTTCCCTCGAAGGTGTATGCTTGCAGCCACCCAACGATTAATTACAGATGACCCAAGTGCTACTGATTCAGGTAAGAATTAACCTCTGTCTCAGATAATCAGTCTTCACTAAAAGAACTACCAGTTTACCTCATCCGAAATGGACGACAAACAACAAACACCAGAGGTCAGGGCGTCAACCGAGTTGAATGATGAACCCCTGGAAAGTAGTATCCCTTCTTTTGTAAGGCTGTGAAACTTTAAATTTAGAAGACTCGGGAGCCGTTGCACTCATTTATCCAAATGTTGTGGAACGGAAAAATGCGTTGACAATGTTTTGTTTTAAGAGCGTCGACAGGACTGCAGACCGAAGCAGGAACCCGTGACCTCGGAAACGCCTTTTTCCAAGGACACCACTAACCGAGTTGACTACAAGGAGTGGCCCCTTCCGGAGCATTATTATCACACCGCTGCCAAGTACCATCCCCCGGAAGGGGAATTCATGGATAGAACCACCTACAACGTTACTTTTGTTCCCATGGACGCCAGCGCCAGAGCCAAACCCATCAGACCCAAGGAGGCGAGGCCAAATGAAAATCGACAGTTCTATGTGAGAAAACAAGTTTTTGTTTCAGTTCCCTGCTTACATGATCTGTTTATTGAGCATTTGGAGTGCTGTAACTACCAACCTCGGTTCAACCAATCACCTTTTGAATTTACCTACGGCTATAGATCATAATTAACGTGATATTATCCTGTTTTGCCAGAAGCAACAATGCGCAATGCTAAGGTGGAAGTGCCAAGTACCAGAACATACGCAAATATTAGACAGTTCCTTTAGGGCTAAAGGCAGAGGTACTGCACTTAGTTTAGCCCTGGTAAGACTTTATTTTGGGCCATGACGTATACCACTCTTTTCGAAGCGGGATGACATAGTCGACGAATGAAGCACAGGCAGTGGATATTTCTGCCAATAGCGGAAATATAATCTGGCCGGTAAAGTAGGTAAGGCGTTTGTTGAACAAAACATCCTGCCTGATGCCTGATTATTGACCGACTGAAACTGGTACCCCAGCGCTGTCAGACTGATAGTCTCGTACATCCAGTGTTTCGTACTTAGACGGAATGTTGTGGACTAGCAAAGGTTTGGCTGCTTTGGGAGATTCAGGCGGCAATTTGGTCGTCTGTGAGATGATCCTGCCAAGGTAATAAAGTTAATTCTGTTGACAGTTCCCCTGCGTTCAGTTTATCCTAACTTACCGCCAGTTTTTGTGCGGTCTATGTTCTGCACTTTGGTGGTTAGTTCGAAGTTGGCGCATCCGCCCGTTCGACCGTCGTAGCCCGATGATATCCGCCGTATACACCACAGCAGTGTGGTGCAGGGACGGTGACTTGCGCTGGAGTACTGTGAGAGCAGACTTGCATTGCATCTACCTTACTCTCTGTTCCACTCCCCCCACCTGGGCCCGGTATCAAGACAGATTTAAGAAGACCAGAGTTGGGAGAGGGCGCAGGCCCACGCACATTTTTCAAACAGAAACATGAACTAATCAACACTAGGGCAGGGCGGCTCGGATGCCAACGGAGTGGGAGTGCCATAAAGGCAACATTAAGAAGGAGCTATTGCAGACTAACTCTCAGTCTGCCACTCGTCCATTGCGCTCAAACGCACGCACTGGGCTGACCACGCGGTCTGGGTTATCCCATCAGTTTGCAACCTTTTAGCGCACCGTGGCGTATCCAGGGGCTAAAGCCTCGCACTTCACTGTGCAGCCTACGTGTAGGTGGATGTTTAATACTTTCCCGTATGTTGGACGGTTTTACCAATGCCAGGTCAATCTTCTCGGTAGGTATCATTCAGCAATGCGGAGGAAATGAGGCTGCGGAGGTTTGCGAGAGGTGGCAGCCTTTCCTTACATTGAACCTTAAGGCCTCCGATATGTATCCGTTGGCCATTACACGTTCCATTATGCCATTCTGATTTGCCTTGACCTCATTGCGTCGGGTAGATTTGCGAAGGTGGTTAAGAGACTGAACCCCAGTTCCTATTATTGGCCCTGTAGTTACCGCACAGCAAGGTGCCCATCAGTGTTCCTGTGATTTTAGAAATGAAGTCCACGTTCCACTTGTAGATCAAGACGATGGAAGAGTATTCAGACAAAGGCTTGGTCAGGAGCATTCAGAAATAACCCCCCCCCAAAAAAAAATAATAATTTCGCTGCATTTACCTGTTGAACTTGTGTATATATAGTTAACCTGTGGTTACATTCTTGAATTTCTGTAAGAGCTATCCTGGGAGTGACTTCTAGGACTACTTTATAGTGATTTTTTGAATTTTAAACTTAGTCGAAAGCAGACATGCCCAGGTGCATGATTGATAAGTGAAACACTTGTCCCGGAATAAATTTGAATAAGGCAAATCGAAGAAACATGTAGAACTTATTGACTTCATGCAATTTCGTGACGTCTTATTCAACTGTGTACGATCATTGCCTATTAAAAATACGAAGTTAACTGTCCAATTAAACTTCGACCTAGAGGGATGAAACGTTATTGGTAGACAAAGCAGTGAAATGTTGGTCTGGTATGTGGGTGCGCAGGGTGAGGAGGAGATGAAAGGGGGGCGTTAACTTAGCAAGTCAGTTCAGACTACAGTGAGAACATGTCAATCTTGATTGAAACTGCAACGCACGGGCAACATTTATTCATGCAGGGAGGGGAGTTAGAGGACGGCAGGAGTTACGTCCATTATCGATCCTTACCATGGCAATGCGAGATTGATCACATGACCCAGTTGCTTGCAGAATCCTGGTTTTCTTCTCCATATTGAAGCGGCTTCTGCAAAGTGCAGGAGACACCCAGTCCGACACCCAGTACGACCTTAAATGCAGTCATTGGATCCACTGTATGACCAGCGTCCACCAGGTGCTTCGTAATGGATTTCTTGGGTACCTTATATTCCGCCCTTATCAGCCACTTCGGCATACATTGAGCTGACCAAGTTTCCAACTACCTTTGCGTCCGCCCAATGTATTTGCATCCGCAACTACATGTTAAGTCATAAAAGCAGTTTGATGTTGTGTGCATAGGCAGAATGTCCTTAGTTGGTCTAACTGGAATAGCCATTGTAATGCTTATAAAAAAACAGTTTAGAGGTGGTATACGTTCGTTCAATCGTGCATCCGAGCCGTCGTTTGATCAAGTTTGACACCTTATCACCATTCACATGGAGTTCACGAAATTGCATGACGTCAATAACTTCTGCGTATTTCTTCGCCTTTGGTGAATGTTTGTGGTCTAGCTCATTTATGCTGGTGTGTCGGCTCACTTTTGTGCTACTGCCTACATAAAAGTAGCTTTAAGGATTTAACCCAGTTTCAGGATTTTTGGACCAGGCTATAATTCTTTCTTTTAAGCGAGCATGTACGCTAAATGCTGCCGTAAGAGTTCTGGTTTTACAGTATCGACCTCACTCATTTTTATTGGCTGTCTTGTTTTGAGAACAGCCCTACTTGTTCATAATCTTGCTCCTGGTTGTTTAAAATATCCTGTCGACAGAGTGCAACTGACTACGGAGACAGTTACCGCGAATGGCCACTGAGCAGTCGCGCGCTGCGACGCAAAAAGGGACCAGATTACTTGCCACCGGAGGTGCCCTTTCAGGGCTTGTCTATTCAACAGACCGACTACATTCAGCATCCCGGTGCTAGGAAACTCTCCTCCTGCATGAAGAAATTCGAGCACAAAACCGACGTGCTCAACTCCGATGATCGGAAGTTCAACGGGCAGACTATGTACCGTCAAGAGTTTACCGAAAAACACACTCAAGTGTGTCCTGCCCTACTATTGGTCCGGAACGGGAAGTTGGTCTTCAAGGGTGAGGTGTGTGTGATCAATTTGCGCCTAGCTCCTGCAGATGATCTCTTGCATGCGTGTTCGTATTTTTAAACTCCTAGGATTCAGCTATATTTTCTCTGCACGAGAAACACGCTGTGGGTTAATTGAGGTGAGTGCCAAATACAACGCGAAACGCCCATTCTGAGTTGAGAGTTCAGTCATAACAACAACTTACTGACTCTCTGTTCTGCAGCAACGTAGACAACACGAATGGTAGGCGGGGATCCGGTCGTTTCACCAATGGTTGTTTATCTAACAGCTTCCCAATCTGGCACTTAAAATTCCGTATTCCTGGCCCTCCATGTTGTCAAGCTGCTGCCCGGGAAAGTGGATGGGGAAGTTTCACAAAATCGTGTGCCGAACTTGAGACCAGAAACAGGGTGTGCCGATAGGCTGGCACATGTGCGCGTGTGAGATATTTGGGGCATTCCTGTAGTTAAAGAGATTAGGTGTCAACGTCCAGGAGATTTCTGAAATGTTCGTTGGGCCAAATAATAACACGTCTGGGCTTCCCGTATGCTAACCAATGTAGCATTTGGCAGAGCTATTTTTTTGTTTTATATGTGCGGACTGGCGTTATTTGGCACGCACTCGCATTTGGTCAAGCTTACCGCATTCAAGTCTATGCTCTGACAGACAGTACTTTGAATGCGAAGAGTCGAGTCCCGATAGAGTGCATGAGTAAAGACAAATTCTGTTCGAGTATCGCAACAACTTGCTTGTTATTCTGAGATTTAAAACTCCTGTAGAAGCCCATCGTCGGAGATAGCAGCAGCAACACTTATTGGGGGTACAAACCAATCAATGATCACTGACGGAAGTCTGGACGTGAACATAAGTTGGCGGTGCGATGGGGCGACAACTTATCGCAAGTTGGTGCCCCCACCTACGAAACGGATCACGAGTTCAACTTCGCAGCCGTCAAGATAAACGCCCACACTGGAAACAAAACGAGCCGAGAATTGATTGAAGCCTGCTCCACGGATGGGAACTCAATCAATCAATCGATATATCGATTTGGTGCCGGCGTACTGAGCCCGCGCAGTCACGTCCAAACCTGTATCAGTGATCATTAATTGGTTTGTACCCCCTAAAGGTGTCACCGTTTGCTGCTGCTGCTGCTGCTTCTGCTGCTGCTGCTGCTGCTGCTGCTGCTGCTGCTGCTGCTGCTGCTGCTGCTGCTGCTGCTATCTCTGACGCTGGACTCCTGCAGGAGTTATAAAGCTCAGAATAACAAACGAACTGTTCCGGTGCTCGAACAGATTTTGCCGTTGCTGAGGCAGCACGGTCTCAGTAAACGTTGCACTAAAAATAAGTATGTGAGGTGAGCCAAAATAGTTCCGAAGGCTGTTTCAAGGTTCTTATCGATCCTGAAAGGGATTAGCGCCACACTCAATTCATAAAAAAGCTTTCCCGTCCACTTTGCATAGGAAAACACAAAGATATTTTGTCCATTGGAAGGAATGCAATCCGATCCGTGATCTTGTAATCTGCGTTTACTCTGTGGGTACCCATTTATCATCGTGCGTATTATTTACAGCATTCACTAAAGAACATAATACTACATTGGTTACAGAGCATACCTTCTTAGGAACAGTCGGTATCTATTAGCGACTGACGGTGGATGATGTTCTCATTCGCATAGTGTGGGCAGATTTAGACACGGAGATATGGACCTCGCGTCAAATTTGAGGATATGGCCTACTCTTGTATCCTAAATGTAAACCTGATGCCGCCCCTAACTCTTTTAGACCTAATCCTAACCCTGATAATAATCCTCACTTTAATCCTAACCAAAACCTTAAACATCTTTATGGTAACCCACCAGGAATTTAACGCACCACCACCTGTCATACGCGGACGTCCAAATTCGCGTGTCCTATCCGCTGGCGACTAGTGCTGACATATCACGGAAACTGTAAATCTCTGGAGCCTCGGGTCGGACACAACCTGGGGTTGGGAATGACTGGCTTCTGACGGCTAATGAGCCAGAAATGGCCACTCCAGTCTCCCTTGTATTTGTCGGCATTGTTATTCTGTCTGTATCTCTAGCCACTGAGCGGCTGCTGGTGGGGTTCGAGAGTGAGCCCCAAGGCTCAACGGGACGATTGAGTCCTGTAACCGATCGATGGGTGCCCAACTACCATTGTTAGTATTCCTGATCAAAACCGACAAGACAACGAGCTCTTGGCGCAGTGGGTAGAGCGGTGGACTTCTGCTCAACAGGTTGCGAGTTCGAGCCTCAGGTGCCGCAGCACCTGGGGTTGGGTATGGCTGGCTGATGACGGCTAATAAGCTCGAAATGTCACTTCCAGTCTTTCTTGTCTTTGTCGGCATTGCTAATTCTCTCGAGCTGAAAAATCATCTCCTATCCTTGGGGTATTGCATACACGCCAGAAATCGGTGTAAATCAAGAGATAATCCACTTTTCTTGACGCAAACTATGCAACCTTTCCTGATTTGAGCAGATATTCAACGAGTCTCTCAAGAGCGAAAGATTTGCGATCTGATTTCCCTCCGATTGATACTCATGTTTTTAGTTAACTTCAGAGGACATCTTCCATGCACGAGCATTTCCTATTTTTAGTAATGCCCCGAGGACTTAAAGCGCATAAATTTCATTTATAATTTTTATTGGTACGAAAAGTTTTACCTCAGTTAAATAAGGATATTTCTCCTGATACTCGGTCGTACCATTTTCAGAGATCCGCAAGTCGATTGGGCAGAGAGATTTTTATTAAGATTTCAGTCGCCGTGGTACTTTTCAGGGGAAGGCATTTGAACATGCAGTTTGTAAATACCTGACCACAGTGTCACTTGTTGACATTAGCTGCTCTATTACAGGTGTTTAAGGCGCTGTAAAAATTTTATTAGGATACTTGGCGATGCGACTGCCCCTTTTGGTAAAACAAAATCCTTCCAAGCTTTGACCGCTGCGATGCTGAAGTCTGTGTGCCTGACTGAACTTTGATTTTCAGTCGCTCGGAAACTAACTGTGAATAAAGTTCCATCATCGATGGTACGGCATGGATGCATTGTTTTGATGATTTATCACGCCTAGCGAGAGCTGATCTCTCGGGCACGAAGAGGCTCTTTTAAAATACTACTTTCCTTCACTTTTGGCCCAAAAGCAGTTTTCTCTCCACTGAGTAATTGGTATGGTCTTCTTTCAAAGGCGAAGTGTGAAGACCACAAATGTTTGCCTCTCAGGTGCACACGCTTTTTCCTTATTTGCAGGTACACGGACATATGCGCAAGAAAAGGCATTATGGAAATTTACTCTGCTGCTTTTTCTGTGATTTATTTCTTGTGTATCTTTGGGCACTCATCAGTGTCACCAGTCGCTTAGCAACCAAATAGCCTCAAGTACAGCGGGAGAATCCTGTCTATTAAAAAAGGCCTGGGAACAGTCGCCTGGACCAAAACCATTTTGGGTTCTGAGTTAATTCAAGGGCAGCAGTTGCCGGTAATTTGTTGCCTACGGAACGCTTGGTCCCCATTTTGCGTTATATCAGCCACCCCTATCTCTCTCTCTTTCGTTATAGTTGACATCACAGTGGCGCTTAAAACAACTCCAAAGCATTTAATGGGGCGGAGGAAGTCGGTGTTGAATATCTTTGTCCTTTCTGAGTACCATTTGTTCTAAAACTAAATTAGAAATATGTGGTTTCCTACGTAGATCCTCCCATTAGGTTTCCTCCGATTTGACCGAAGACACGGACAGCACCAGTGAAAGATTCCACCTGTCAAATCTACACACTATGCAGTGTCACTAAAGCACATTTCTATATCGTCTGATGGCCTTATAGAGAGGACACGTGGTGCCCATACAATACTGAAATAAATATGGGATGAAAAATCCAACTTTCTTCACCCACCTTCAACTGCGGATCAGCGATCTTGTTTAAAGCAAAGTTTGTGTCAGAATGTTGAAGGTCACATTGATTCTGGTCGTTACTCATCCTTTTGATAACGAGAGTATACCTGACCCAGTTACTCCGCTAAATTTGGTATCAACGAAAAACCCAAGAAATTAGGTCGAAGCTAACTTTTATTAGCCAACTGCCAGCAAGATGTGTACCCGGGGCGCCGTAAAAACATGACCTAAGATATATTAATGTATTGGAGCTGTAGCAGAAGCAATCTGCTTTCGATCACAAGACCTTGTTCACTCGATTTGGAATTCTTAATTCTGACCTTCTGCTTCCAAACCAGGGCTATAAACGTCCCAGCTATCAGGACTCGCTTTTTATCGGGCCCCAGCAAGTAAAAGTTAAATTCTCCTTTGTATCTTGACAGGCACTTCTCATCAAATGAATGCAGTATCATGCCACACTAGACGATATTCATGCAGATGGTGCAATTTTACGCTGATAGCTTCTTGCTTGAAACAATAGATAAGGCAAGTAGAATTGGCGTGGTAACAACCGAATCTCTTTCCTTATGGTGTTATTGTTGGGCCCGATTTTACCATTTTACCCTCCCGAAGGTTCTTTTAGTCTGGCCCGTGACTAGAACTGCCTACTTTTTGAACGAATGGGGACAAATATTGCATGAAGGCTTGTCCCTGAGACAGCAGTGCCCGGCGGGAGCTCAATACCAAAAGAAATTTCTGGCTGTAACCGAAAAATAAAACTTTCTGAACTTATTGCCTTTCGAAAAAGAACTCAGCTGGCTACTCAGACATTTTTGTGTTCATTCAAGGACGAACGCGGGCACCAGCTCTACGGGCCGCCGCCGGGTGATCGCAGTGCTGGTATGGTCAGTGCCAGCTAGATCTCGTAATCCAGCCATCAGTCAACCCTCGACATATTCAATATCCTTGCCCGTGCCACTGCTGGGGCATTACAAATCCCATGGGTCCGCCGCTCTATCATGCTCTTTTATTATCTTC
The DNA here is from genome assembly GCA_017591395.1 of Schistocephalus solidus. Lineage (NCBI taxonomy): Eukaryota > Metazoa > Platyhelminthes > Cestoda > Diphyllobothriidea > Diphyllobothriidae > Schistocephalus > Schistocephalus solidus. Next base: position 36,766 of record WEDG01003787.1, on the reverse strand, counting down.
CTATGTGTTTTCTCTTGCTCAACACCAACTTATTACCCACACGCATTTGCACACCACCGTATATCGTCGTAATTCACTTGCATATCTATCTATATATATATATATATACTTCAAGTTCCATATTCGCGTATGTTCGCACCTACGCATACCTTCGATAGCCTTGATGTTGCCTCACCAGGAAAGCAAGGTGAACGAGGAAAGAGTGATTGCCGTGGATGCTGCATAAGTTCGCCCCCTTATAAACCAACGCCCATCCAAGGCACTGGTGTTAAGCCCACTTTATGGGGTACACAGTGGACTGTGAAACTATCGTGTGCTGGCTGTCCAGCCCCTTAACAAGCTGTGCGGCAGATGGTTTGTGTAAAACGATGGGTCACACTAGCTCAGGGAACACGTATATAGAGCTGCACTGATTCCCGAGCACCTAAAAATGTTGTTGCGGTGGCACGTCTTAGACATAGGCCTGAACGCTAGGTTAACCACTGACTCCAATCCTAGCACTGAGCAACTCAGGCAGACGATTGATTCAAGGAAGAGAGGAGAACGTGTAAGATCGACACCCAGAGAATCCAGGGAATTTCTACGCATCCTTCACCACACTTACTCTGACGCGCTAGAGTACACCACGGAGCGCTAAAAACCACGGCTTGGAAGGTTGCCAACTATCTGAATATCTTCGCTCTAATCTTGACTGAGATACGGCCTGTGAAGCTGATTACTACGACCTTTACAGCAGTCTCACCTACATGAGATTCCAGTTGCCCTCACAGTAGCCTGCGAACGTCGTTGGGACCAGACCGTGTGTTGCAGTGTCATACCATCAAATACAGGTGGTTGAGGAAGGAGCGAGTGCGTTAGACACTTCGCAAGTCCGTCTCATTACAAGCTAATCCACGTGTGGGTAACAGCTGCCGCAGGAATTCCGTAGGTGACGCGTTGGACAACGTTATTCGCAGTGGTCACACTGTCATGTCTGAGATCCTTCGGTGAGCATCAAATAATTACTTTTTGGAATGAGGATATAGAGTGTGAAGAGAAAATGATTGTCGTCTGCTGGGAGGTGCCTTCACTGAGCTGGCTTAACCGCAAGGCATTTGCTCTAAACATACCACGGATGGGTCTCTGTAGATTAAATACTTTCACCGTAAATCATGCAGATCATCTCTCAGCTTTGATGGTGAACACTACTACCAAGGGATGTGGTGGGACCTTGCGAGGTATCGGCTCTAACCTCTCTCCTCCGAAAACCCCATTTTACCTTTGCCGACCTGAAGGTTGATACCCCTAACATAAATGAATTGCAGGCCATGTAAGAAACTTTTGTGTTTCGGAATGTCGATGAGTCGTACACTAGGTGTGATGGTATACTTTCTGTTGTCATGAGTCAAAAGTATGTGTGTCAGTTCGAGGTTAGCCATGTGCCCCGCACCCACGTGGGTGCAAGGACCGTGACCTGCATGTTAACTAGTTTATAATGGTAAAATGCTTGGCATCCTCTACCTCACACACTTAATCCCGACGTCATGCCTGAGTTAAGAAGCCCAGGGATTGAAAAAGTTATATAGTCCGTTAAAACGTGTCACACAGGCCCGATCAGTGCACGATGGACCAGGATTTCACCAAAACAACAAAGGGTGTCTCGAATTTAATCGGAGTGGGAGTGCCATACAAGCCACGTTAAGAAGGAACCATTGCATCCTCAATAATCGTCCTGAAAAGGCCTTAGTTATCTCGTCAGTTGGCAGGCTTTCAAGCCACGATTTTAACACCTGGTAATACATAAAAGCACATTTAGCTTTATTAGAATGAGGAATGTGCTGAAGGTCTTTAAGAATAGTCTGAACAATAGGCACACACATATCTCCCTCTTATCTCTCCCATGCACCAGCCAAGTATTCGAGGCGGCCAAGCAACTGACAAAGCGATTGGTTGCAGATTGGCTGACAGGGCTAAACCATCCGTTTACGCGTGCCATGCACGCCTGGCACACATACTACACACCACTATTACACCCAGTGGAGTGGATGGCTCACTTCTCATATGTGTGAAAACGCCAGAGAGGCCACGTAGGCCTCACGTAGGCTACATATGAGAGGGATGCCTGCTCCCTGCCTGTGCTTGATGAAGTGAGATGGGTTCGTGCTTGGTGTTTGGGCTAGTGGAGAAATGTGTGGTCGCGGTTTTTGGCCTGTGGTAGTTCACTGCAGATTTTCATGAAGGCGCCAATGGCTGATTAGGCCCATGACAAACGCATAACGCACTGAAACAATAGCATTCAGTGTTGAATGCCTTATTTACAAATTTCGACAGTCGGAATTTTTTCACTGATATTCGAGCAAGCTCGATGCCCAAGAAGAACTGTACTTGCCAGCCCGATTGGTTAGTGGGTTTTGATGTTGCCGTGAATATGCTGCTTTCTGGAGCAAACCCTGTTGAGCAGAACTACGTAACTGTTTGTTACACTCGAACCATGCGGTTGAGATCAGGCAGTGCTTTTAGAATTTTTGCAAGGAAGATCTGTGTCACGCTGAACATTAATCAAAAGAAGATGGATCTCAGCAATCCCAACTTCTTCCTCAAGCCAGGTTAATTCAGTAAAATTGAGGTGAATCGTTGTCATTTTCCTCTTACGTGCTTATACGTGAGTCCAGTGTTAACTGATTGCGCTCAGTTAACTGCTAGACTTGAGCGATACGCATCGGAGCAGATTTGGCTCACAAAAATCTAAGTTTCCCACTAACATTTCCCTCAGTCTGAAATGCCTGCCGTGCTGATGGGCTGACGTGTTATGTAAACATCCGATGATCTTAACAGAGAAACATCCGTATGCTCAAGGTATTTTCTTATAAAATGTATGTAGTCTGTTTTTTTCGAATTGAAATATGTACATTTTTGGGTGTGTGCTATGGTGAGAGCGATGTTTAATCCTACAAAAAACCAAGATTGCAAAAGGGGTAGGGTGCTCTTCAGAGTTTGTGGCCATCGACTCAGTTCCTTTACGTAATGCAAACAGCTTTAAAGGCCAGCCATTCAATAGTTAACGACGTCAAAACGATGAAGTTTTTTTGGCAAAAAGACACTTGAATACCAACCTCCTGAGTTTTTTTATTTTTAATTTGAAGATGGACAATTTTTTCGTTCTCGTTGCCTTCATTTACTCATGTCTTATTTTAGTCGCAGTCTCATTAAATAGTGCAGAAATAAGTGCTTTGGTTTGCTTAGTTGAAACGGATAAGAGCCGTTAGGTAGCAATTCATTTTTTGTCTAAAGTAGAGACCGGTCACAGAAACTCTGTGGAGCTGGGTTAAAAATTTTTAACAAAAATAAATCTACTACTGACAAAAAGATAGCTGGCTGAATGGGGGGTTCAAGTCGTATAAGCTCCAGAAGAGGATAAAAAAATAACCCGGACCTTTTCCACCATTTCGGTGGCACTACTGTGTATAATGCTGAACATCACAGTTTACAAGCAGGCGTACGAAATTCAGTTGATCCCTAAATTACAAGAACTATGACGTACGAGATTAGATTTTTGGCCGGAGAATTGAAGCATAAAGTGGGAAAACCTAATGTGTTCACGAATATGTTCAACTTTTTTTAGATGGAACACCTAACTGTGTCTGCGACAACATTAAGCTCCATAACTGTCGTATTTGGAAAATGGATGATCAGAAAGATATTGGCCAAATGGAGGGGATTTCCCAAAATTTAAGGTGTTGTTCGCAACCAGAAAAGCACACATCTTAAGCTCTTTCTCCGCCGATGAGCAAATACTTAAGGAATTGGGGTAATTGGCAAGGTTCCAGAATCTCCGTATGATTAAAGGCAGGAGATAATACTTTAAATAACGCGTTCGCAAAAAAATGGTACTCCATGGCACGCTATGCGACATTTCTTCAATAAGACACATCAAAACAAGTGGGTAAACGCGGGCCCATTGCCTCGGCTCAATTCTCCTTGGGACTATGTAAGTGCAATTGTGTGCGCAGGTAAACATCAACAATGACCTAGGCAATAATGCTCAATACTGACAAGATTTCGAAATAGAACTAAACTAGACGTTAGGAATAATGGTGATAGTTAAAAGACAAAGCAGAATGTTTCCATCCATGGACGTTCCATAAGGTTTTCATTGGAGGATTTTGCTTTTTACGCAAACAGAGTCACTGAATTGTAGGACGGGTTAAGGGTTTAACGAACGTCCGTTTTACCTCTGAGTGTTGCTAACATGGTAAAATTTGACGTTTTACGGTTAGGGAACCTTTTGACCTATATAATTTGTTGGTTAGTACAGATTTGTGGTTATGGCTCTGCTATATGCAGAGACCTTGTTTCAACAGGGACGTATCAGCTTCACCTATAAGTTGAAAGCCACGTCCCTCTTCCTAATCCCTGTTTATTTTTAGCACATGGTTGCTTTCGTTCGGGATTTCAGCAAAACGCGCTTATACCCCAGTGGAATGGCTAACCATTTACGTCGCTAAAATTTAAAATTCACATGGGCTTATCACTAGTCCTCAAGGAGGCATGATTTTATTTGAATTACTGATATGTTTAAGGCCAGACAATCATCCAAACACATTCAGTTTACGGGGTTATAGTAAATTGGGCCTCAGTATTCTCCATATTTATCGGATCGCAAAACCTTTTCCTGCTCTCAGCAATGGCCTTAGACTAGGTTGAAACAATGTAAATATCACGAAGTCCTATTCGTATCAACCCATGGACTCACGAATTTTGGCTGTTCTTATAAATAGTTAAGCAGGCAGACATCGTGAATCTTCCTGAAAGCGTTTTAAAGGACTAATTATCTAAAACACCTCTGGTGGATTCCATAAATTGACCGCAAGCGGTGGAGTGCGATAAATGTTACATTTTAAGAACTTTAATAGCATCCAGATGTGAAATTAGTGATACAAACATACTATTCAATGACCTTTTGATGTACCTTAACGTCATTAAATCGACAGTGATAAAGTCGGAAGGCTAGTATGGAGCGATTTTCCTAGGCGTTATGTTGCACCGAAGCGAACAACTGAAAAAAGGTTGCCTTGGTTACAGTATTATACGCAAAACTGACAGCATAGCAACCGTTAACAATAATAGGTTATGCCATGAGACCAAAAACCGAAAATTTGAATGTTTGCATCAGGTCTATGGTGTAGGTCGCATATTAAAGTTATTTTTGTCCGTGCACGCACGATCTGAAGGATTTGCTTAGGACACCAACAAATTAATCAAACTTGCTGTTGGCAAAAGTTTGGCATCTTTCCCTAGAAATCATGCTTATAAAGCCTTTTTACTAACGGTGTGGCTGTCCGTGGCAGGGAGACTTTCATTGCTAGACCGGGGAGCTCACAAACCACCGACAAAAGTTTTCGAAAGACACACAGACGCATTTTAAACTGTCTTCCTTAAGCTGTGTTTTTTTTTCCATTTTGTTAGTAGTAGTTGAAGAAGTAGTAGTAGTAGTAGTAGTAGTGGTGGTTTTTTCCATTTCGTTAGGTGTAAACTTTCAGAACATGTAGTCACCAATAAGCATACTTTTGCCTTAGATTATAAGGTAGAGTTGTCTTGTATGGTCACCTGAACAAAACACGACAAAGGGAACCGCCCAGCTCATCTAAAATAGGTGGCCCTGGTTAAATTTGGGAAATGTAAATACTCCCATGTCTTATCTCTAACATGAACCCTTAGGTAAAACTAAAGTGTAGCCTTAATCTTGATATTTGCCCTATTCTAAACCTACACCCTATAGTTTACACGGACCAAACTCTTAACCCTTAGCATATTCCTGAACCTAACCACAACACTGATCCTAACCCAAACCTTGAACCTAGCCCTACTCTTAACCATGACCATAACCTACATACTTAACCTAAGTTCCCCGGAATTTGGTGCAAAGCCGCATGCAAGGTGGGTGATTCCCGTTCACATGTCCTGTTTAGGCGGCCAAACAAGACAACCCTAGCGATTATAATTTAATCCTCGCGACAAAGGTTTTAGTTAATCATGATTCAGGGCTCGTTCCAAAGTAGAATGCTCAATGCTGAAGCGAACTTTTGACACAACCTGTAGTTTCGTGAAATGTTAAAAGTCGGTCCTTGGTGTGATACTTAAGAGCAAACTTGTCCAGTGAGTACGAAGGTGAGGCTGGGTTACCCTCTGCCTCAAGATAAAACATCCCCAAAGGTTTGAGTTAATTGCCTTTGTTTAATATGTACCCGTTTTAATTTGTTAGTTAAACGTTCGGCAGATCCAAACCTTATGTTCGCTGTCGACTGGTTTTTTTTCCAGAGATATTGCGACCTCCAAGTAACGACATGCGTTCACAGGGATCAAGTAACAGTAACCAATGGTTGTGCGGAACTATAATAGACGTAAAAAGTGATTCGCCCCCGAAAAATGGTTGATGCGGACGTCGGGATGAATATTCGGGTCTAAGCTTATTAGTATTACAAAAAGCAGTTACGTAAGAGAGATGGTTTACGTAGACAATTCCGCATCACGTCACTTGCAGTGTGTCTGTTGTCGCTAGTACAAGCCACTATATCTTGCAATTATGTGTTCATCCAACAAACAGGGTGCCACTTCGCTAGCATCAACAGCGTTTTCCAGTGAACTGTAACTCGATATTTCATACTACTCATTTTTATGAGGGACGTAAAACAAGAATTTTTATACAAGGGCTTTTGTTCTATGCCAGTTTGTGGACTATAGATCAATCCTTCGCAGGCAACAATGTAGTGGGGTGGGTAAGACAGAATGTACACTTACCAGGGCATTAAACAGTACAGCAGAAGGAACGTATTTCCTCGCAAGATGAGATGTGCCACTTCCACCTGCGCTTGTCTGTTTAAAGCGGCACAACGCGGTCTCCGAGGGCGCTGTTTGGCCGATTTCACCACAGGCGCTGAGGATCTTGAAGATGTTCGTGGACGTGGAAATATCAGTGCGGTGACCTTATGATGGTCGCACGAGTCGACGCCTATCCAAAAGAATAAGAGAACATCTCCCAGCATTGCTGAGAAAAAGGAGAAGTCAAGAGCGTAAAAAGCACCATCCTTGCACATCTTGTTGACACCGGACATAGTGTGGACCCCAGCGAAGCATTCCGTGTAATTTATAAGGTCCCACCAAACTACCACAAGCCCCTAGGTCAACGTCTACTAGCCGCAGCAGAAGCGACTGCCATTAGGTTGAAGAAGCCGGTCTTGTGCGCTCAAAAGGACCTCGTACAAGCTCCGCGCTTAGCTTGGCCAACGACCGCCTAACTGCATGCATTCTCCCGCGCCATCTCTGTCCTTCTCCTTCCCCTGGAACGGCTCTAACAAACACTCACTGCCACTTATCATACTATTTCTTATCACACTGTTGCTTATCTACCTTCACCCTATGCACACCTCTCAGACAACCCAAACAAACGGACGAATATTATCGATTTCATCGATATAAATTTCCACTGCGTTTCATCGTGTCCCTATAACTGTAGGGGCCTGAAGAGAAGTTATCGAAAGCAACGCGTATGCTCGCCAAGTCGTCTTATAATGAAGGGTTTTAACGATGGGAACCCCATCGCCCACCCCCGAGTAGCATTCCTCTGTGGAGGTCTAAGCAATGGTTGCGCTCTGACCACTACAATCATCAGGCCAAATCCTAATTTTTAGGTAAAGGTCAGAAGGCACCAGAATGAGGAATTTATTGTGCACAGAACTCCGAGTAACTGTCTCAGGCAGCAGTGGCCACTGGTCAGGCCAGGGCTACTGGTGACTGTGTCCATTTATGCCCGAGAGAGAGAGAGAGAGAGAGAGAGAGAGAGAGAGAGAGAGAGAGAGAGAGAGAGAGAGAGAGAGAGAGAGAGAGAGAGAGAGAGAGAGAGAGAGAGAGAGAGAGAGAGAGAGAGAGAGAGAGAGAGAGAGAGAGGAGAGAGAGAGAGAGAGAGAGAGAGAGAGAGAGAGAGAGAGAGAGAGAGAGAGAGAGAGAGAGAACACGAGACAGTTTTGGCAGCTGCTTTAGTAGGTTTGTGGAGAAGGGTCAAGTTTTCTCCAATTGTTGCGGCATTAATCACCCGAAGGGCGTCATGTCTAGTGGCATGTGCTGCCTTGGTCGAGGGAGACCTGTTTAAGTGGCGCGAATATTTGGACGCATGTGTGTATGCCAGAGTGCAAGTCGGTCAGGTGTCGGCAGGTCAGCGAGTCTGAAAGTGCTCCCAGCGAATTTGAATGACCTTGAGGCAACTGGCCTTGAAAAAGGATGCCGAACATAGATGGCATTGTTGGGCATCGGCTACACATATTTGCGTGAACGGGTGGTCCCGAATATTTGTGAAATGAAGATTCCCCCTGGATTCGCAGTTCATTCATTGTATTGTGCGTGAGTTTGCGCTTATCAATAACTATGCTTTTCTTGCTGCACAGGTGTCCTTAAGAGAACATACGCTCCAGGACTCCTGCATTGAGAAATGTGACTAAAATAGTGGAGTATTTACTACATTTAATGCCTTTTGTATATTGATTGCGAGGAGTTGGTGGTCTGCGGTTTGCGGTTGACTGATCATTTGTCACACCTAACGAATCCTACTGCTTTCAGGTACTTGTCAGGAGAAATCGGCCCACATTACTCTTGACCTAGAGACTTTTAACTGCGTTACCCATGTCCTCTTGATCCTGCTCATGTCCACGATACTTTCGGTGCTGTTGAAGATGAGAGGATTGGACATAAACACCGTATGTCGGACTTGGTTTACATGGGTGGCGGCTTGCGTGCCATTTACTTCATACTCTCTTCTCAGAAGCTCTGTGTGCCTGCAGTAAAACCGAGGTCATGCAAGTGGAGCTGACCTTGAACACCATGAATTGCTGCAGGTGTTTATTATTTTTGGAAAGAAGGAGACATGATTACTAGAAACAAAAGTGCTATTCACCTGATGTTTTGGATCCACACCCAGAATTCAGCCTCGGATACAGTCACAGATTGGGTGGGGGGTAATTTGTGTGCAAGGACGCGGTGTTTGTAGAACGCATTTTTTACGTACTTATCAGAACTAGCATCTCTCAAATTCATCGTGGATGATTGAACTTGAGGCGATTATTGCCCACAACCGTTTGCTTAGTACGTGTAATTGCACTATTCAACACTAATTATCGATCAGGGGAGCTTTTAGCAGCTTTGGCTTAGGATATTCGATCACGTTTTATGTTGCAGACTAGACCTTCTCCTGGTGGCGTTGGCGATAACAGTTTAGCACAGCCGTTGTTATTTCGGTTGATCACCCTCGCAAGCACTCTAATAACCGCCTGCATTGTCACCAACAGGTCACGCTGTAGGCATTTTTAGGTTGAAGCATCGCACACCTCCGAAACGTCTTCCACTTGACGTGCCTCTGTACGAATAGGGTAAGGAGAGGATTTATTTGGTAAAATAACAGTCGCCTTCAGAGCATCCTTGTTGAGTCGGCTTATTGAACAGAAGCCAAACCTCCACGACGAAAGGGCCTTCTCAGCCCGTGCACCATACACTCAGATGCACTTTGCGGACGATGCAAGCTTCTTAGGGTCACGCAGAGGTGTTCTGCATACCCAGCACTGTAGGCTTTATACTTTAATACTTAGGATAGTTGAAGCGCTTTGCTACAGTCTTTGCGAAATTCCTTTGTGCTGATTAGTACTTAAAGTGTGCATAGCCTTAATCCTAAACGTTCTACTGTTCGAAGGAAATAGTATATGGCGGTTTGAAAGAGACCGTAATCTAGTTGTGAACACAAACTACTGCGTCGCAATACCATGATCCAGGGTTCCTAGATTATAAAACAGCTTTAATGCTTTAATTCTTTGGCCTTGTCGCTTCGGATTATAAAGGACTAATAAGTAGTCCATAGCATAGAAATCCTGGCTAAGACGCAGACAACGCTACAGGTGCAGAACTGGAAACGGCCTTTAAAGTGGCTAGGAATTAGAGGTCACATGGATAACCATTCGTTAAAGCGACCTTTAACTGTCACAATCCTGTGCTTTGAACACCTTCTTGCGGGGCACACCGCAAAGCATTTGGGTATGCGCTTCGGTTTGCTCTACCTAACAGAGAACAGCTATCTGAAAGGGCTTCAGAGAAGTCTTTTGTCTTGCCATCATCGAATTTCCAATTCGACAGCTTACTACCACTACCCGGGTTCATGCTCTTTCATGTAACCTGGTATATGCATTGGGAGACGGATCAAGTGCACTGTGTGTAGACCGGTTGTTTAGCCACCAAGAGGTTGACAGGCTCGGAGAGTGGACTGTTGCATGGAGGACAGAGGAGGTTGACATTAGGGACTCCATCCCCGTGCGTCATCAGCACACTACACCAACTTTCACAAAATTATCTCTGTCAATACGCTTTTGAGTGTAACTGATTGAAAGGCTGCCAGCTCAAGGGATAACTTGGTTGAATTATGTTACTGGTAAAGTCAAGGGATACTGGAATGGCCATTTCTGGCTTATTAGCTATCATCAGCCAGCCATATCCACCCCCAGTTGTTGCGGCACCCGAGGCTCGAACTCGTGACCTGTTCGTCAAAAGTCCGACGCTCTAACCCACTGTGCCACTAGTTCGTTGTCTTGTCGGTTTCGATCGGGAATATTAACAATAGTATATGAGCGATGATCACCGATCGGTTACGGGATTCCCTCGTCTCTTTATGCTTTGGGGCCACTCTAGAGTTCCACTAGCAGCCACAGAGCACCTAGTGATGGAGCAGAATAATATTACCGAAAAAGATAAGGGAGACTGGAATCAGCCATTTCCGAGTTTATTAATCATTATCAGCCAGCTATACCGGCGGTAATATGCTTCTGTCTATAGCTCTAGCCACCCTGTGGCTACTGGCGAGGCTGTAGAGTGCATCCCAAGGCAAAACAGCACGATTAAGTACCGTAACAGATCGGTGAGCACCTGTATACCAATGATAAATTGGTTCTCCTCGCGAGTGATAGGGTATCGGCAACAGCACATGTCACTCTAGCGTATGTGAGATTGCAGCAGCATTTACCATAATTTGGCCCCAGTGGAATGTTGACAAGTTTACCTAAGGCGCTTGTAGATGGATTCTTTAGGGTTTACAGCCTCTGCTCTCATGTCAATCTCCAACAAACTTGACTTTGTCCTGCCATCGAAGTAAGATGTTCAAGTGTGGGGTAAGAGGATGTTACATTCAGCGCAACTTCCTATTACGTAACATTACCTCACTTGTAGGTAACCGATGCTGCTCACACTCCATTGACCACGTGGTAGTTGACAAAATGTTTGTCTGTGGGGACTCCTGTGAACTTTCACTCATCTCGTTGGGTCAATTTTTCAGTTCAGTTTTTTTTTTTATATCGTGACAGCTCGTCCAGTGAGTTGAGCCCGTCAACCGGAAAAAAACTACGTGAGCACATATGCGAGTCCCAAATTTGAATGCACTAATTTCAAGTGAAGTGCGTGATCGGATTGATACGTGTGCTCTGAAGACAACTACTTTATTCTGGCTAACAACCTACCTTTCAATGTTGGTTATATAGAGTAGGACAGATGAAATAATTTCCAAAGTTAGGGATTGAGTTAGAAATAAGGAAGATACAATTATTTATAGTGCTCTGAAGACACCCGAACAGAGTTTTGATAAAGATGGATCAGCAAGAGCGTACGGCTGAGAGCGAATTACAGATAAAATAGCCAGAGTTTGATATGGCTATTTCGGAAATGGTAGCACTGTCTGTTTATCTTTGGGCTGGAGGTCAATAGCCCGTAGCTTAAATCGCCCCAAGTCTCGGTTATCTTTTTTTTAATTCTTTACCATGTTGAATCCGAGCCTCAGGAGTAAATTTGCAAACGTTCGTTGAAACCAATTCAAGTTGTTCATTTTCTTACTGCTACGGAAACTTGTAGTGTTCAGTCCAGCGTCTGTGGGCGGTTCCATATGAATAGTGAGACATCAGACCAGGAAAACGTGCTGATTTTAGTAAAACGATTTGGCCATTTGACTGCTTTTTACATTATGATCGCGAATGCGCCTGCACCAGTTTCTATAGGATATGTAAATACGTTAAATTTAGGAGTAAGTAGTGCATTGGAACGGAGCAAACAGGGTACAGAGAAGCATTAAATGCAAATCACCAAGCATGCTGGTGCTAGTCTCGGTTGAAGTGGAACACTGTTTGAGTAAATGGAATGTATCATTCTGTGAATACCCATCAGATAGACCTAGATTAGGAGTAGATCACACAGAAGCACAAATTGACTTTACTGGGTGAGTACACATCGTCTGCGGACCATCTGTGGGTTACAGCGTTTTGTAGACAACAACGTTGCCAAGTTAGCTTGTGACATGAATTACTTGGGCTCTACCTAGCCCAACTGAGGTCTTAACTACTGCAAAATACGTGTACGGGCGATTTTATAAACAGGCTCCCAGCGCAAGAACCGAGAGTTCGACCGTACAAATCCGACGATTTCTACCCTCTCCACCGCAGAAAGATGGTGTAGGGACGTTGATTTATGAGGAAATTAGTTTTAAAGTGATAGTAGACTTGCACTGTATCTACCACACTCTTTCTTCCCTTACCCGCCCGTGCCCGGTGGCAAGACGTAGTCCAGAAAGCCGGAGGCGGGGTCGGGCGCAGATGGATCGTCTCCCACGGGGTGGGGCCCCTGTTCGGCACGCGCACCCCCATGTTCTGCGTTATCTAGTAAAAAATTGTGAATTGGCTTGCCCATATCTGCTTATATTCCCTCCCCAGCTGCATTTTATAATTACAATTTCTCACAAAACTCTAAAATCACGACGAAGAAAATAGTCGAAGTTAAATATCTATTTCTTGAGATGTTGATGAGTAAATACAATTTACTTGTAGCAATTAGCGACAAATTTGTTTCCTAAGATTCTGAAATAAACCAAATTAGCCATACCCAGCCCCAGGTGATGTCCCACCCGAGTATCGAACCCACGACCTGTTGATCAGAAGTTTAACGCTCTAACCACTGAGCCACGGGTTCGTTACCGGTAGATAGACGCTCACCGGTTGTTTACAGGGCTTACTTTAGCCCCAACAGCAGCCGCACAGTGGCTAGTACTATAGGCAGAATGAAAGTACCGGCGAAAACAAAGGGGACTGGAATGGCCATTTCTGGTTTATTAGCCATCATCAGCTAGCCATATTCAACCCCAGGTGATGACTCACCTGAGGATCGAACCCACAATTTGTTCACCAGAAGTACATCTACCATTGTCAATATTCCCGATCGAAACCGGCAGACAACTAGCCCGTGGCTCAATGGTTAGAGCGTTGGACTTCTGATCAACAGGTCGTGGGTTCGATCATCAGGTGGAGCATCACCTGGGGTTGGGTATGGTGCGCTGAAGACGGCTTATCGCAGCAGCTTAAGTTATTAGGGAAGAGCCTACCCGTTACAACCTTCTGGGCCACTTCCGTATAAGAAGAGGGAGCCAGTTGGTAGGATAGTGTATTCTGTACGAACTATCGCCGAAGGGATTGGAAGAAGTTGGCATCCGGGACGAGGGCACGTCCGACCGCCGCATCTGCAACTTCCAAAGTGTGTGAGACCGTGCGGTCGTGACAGTGCATCCAACGAGGTCGTGGGCGTCAGCCTTGAAGATGATTGGCCGGTGTGGACAACCAAGATATCAACGACAAGACTGGCGCGCACTTGCATTTAGACGCGAGAGGTTCAGCCTTCAACATGCGTACAGTGTGCGGTCACTACAGGATACTACGCCAGAAGTGGCCATTTCACTCCCCCTTGTCTTTGTTGGTAATGTCAGTATGCCCAAGTACTAGCCGTTGCGTGGCTGCTGCCCGTTTTTACTCAAGATTGCCACTGACCCTCAGAACCAAGAAAAGCATTTCGTTTAAATTGAGAGTGGTTTCGTTTTTCTAAAAGCCACGTATTTTTCTGGTGTGTCTTGTAGCAGGGGAGAAAAAGGCAATCGCCTCTTACCTGGTGAAAATGCCCAGCTGCACATTTTTCGATTCCCTGTTGTTCGCTATGGAATCTAGGTAACCGCGGGAGAAATTGACAGATTTATTTGCAAAGGAGGAGATGCGATCGCAGGAGCAAGGAGTTTTCATTCGCTTGGTTACAGATCTTCATTGAAACGCATAATTAGAGGTGAATCTAAAGCTAATACTGATTGAGCGTAAGGGACGCAGTACTCATGTTATCGTATAACCAGATACCCATTATAGGCAATGCCTTTAATATTCGTCATCGACGGTTGTGCTTTGATGCTTGAATTTATTTTATACATACTACGAGCAAAGTTTTGCATCGCATAAACATTCGTATCTTTAAATATCTATACTGATTGAGGACAATGGCTCAAGTGTGACTTGTAGAGAAATGAAAAGCTGAATCTCAATTTTGGACGCCGCCTATCTGAGTATAACCTCTAATACAGAGAAAAAACTACCAGTAGGGTCATTGCTCTACGCAGATGTTGTAATTAAATAGTTTTGAGTCTTCGGGAAGGGCTAAACCTGCGGCTAAGAGTCCAAACGTTTATATTCACTCAGGATCCAACACCTAAGAGGGATCAAAGCCGCCTGTGACTGAGTCTGTGGAATGATTTTGGTTATTGAGAGAAATTGTATTTCCGTTTCAACTTGCCACTATCCTACTGTGACGAGAAACGCCAGCGACTATGAGCAAGAACATTTGAATGGTCGTTTTCGGCTTATCGGTCGTCAGCAACCCAATATCTCAGGTAGTTACAGATGCAGTCTTACTGCGCGTAAATGTCTACTGGAAGTGAGATCAGATTTCGGGTGCGTCAGCAATGAGGTTGGGGTACCAGTTACTGATGAGAGGAAATGGGACAGAAAAGCGGTTTTCGCTAACACGAAACTCCTGGATCTAACTCATTAAACGATCGACTCTCTTCCTTTTCCACCTTCCCCTAAAAAATAATGACTGTACCTTTGATCACAAATTTAAAATCACTCTAAGTAAATTTAGAAAAAACAGCCAACCGAAACAGTATGGATAAAGTTAAATATATGGATAAAACTAAACTGTTTTTTCCTCAAGTACTCTACTGATGGCTGCGTCGAAGAACCAAAAAGCCATAATCAGTGCCATGACGGACAGATCATATGTAATTGTATGAAAGTTAGATAATGTAGAGCTATGATCCATTGCTAAAGCTGAGGCACGATAATGAATAAACATTTACGAGGTGCTCATTTATGAATACTTGGAATGTCATTTCAGTCCTTTAAAAGGAGAAGGTTTGTTGGCTTAAGAAAACCAGCCCACACAAGTGGCCTTAGATTGCAGATGATTCCTAAGCTGTAGACATAGGGTGCGAAGGACTTGAATAGATCGAAGGAATGTTAAAATTCCCTCCTATTTTTTTTTAACTATACCGAATGGTGAGCAATTGCGGTGACATCCACGCTTGGGATAGTGAAATTGCCCAAACTGCGTTGTAACTCATTAGGGGCACTGTCTCCTCTCATACCTCAAACACATGAGCTCACGGAATTGTTCATGTGTTTTTTTTTACTTTTATTATAAGGTACTTAAGCTTACGCCAAATAAACGTAATATGGGGAGGCAATTATGGTTGGGGCAGTCTTAGAAACGGTTCGCATACAAACTATTTGAGTAGGCATGCACGTTTTACACTAGTTGTCGCAGTATCGACAGCTTATAAGCTTTCCGACATTTTCAGGGCAGGGCGTGGCGTCGAGCCCATGGGTGGTAAAGGGCAATTGCGACGTCGGGCGACAAAATTAGTAAAGGGTCTAAAATATCGACCTTATCTGCAAACACTGGAGCACCTTAGTCCATTCTCTTTGTTTTGCAGACAGCAAAGATATTATATTAACTTAGTTTACGGGATACTACACAGTCTCGAATATGGATCGACTTTTGAGGATGTTTCAGTGGCGCCTTTCGTCCCATCTTCATGAACACTCGAGGTGGTGACATCCCTAGAACTCCTCAGAAAGTGTTGCGGTGATTATTTGTATTCCTCGTTTCCCTAGGCACAATGGAAGTGAAGACCACGTCACCCCCATAAACATTTATTTTTTAAAATAGTGCTACTTAGATTGTGTTGATACTATTTTAATGGTGACACTTTTCCAGAAGGTATGTACAGCCTACCGACTTGTAAAAATAGGGGTTTCAAGATCTTTGCCTGCGAGCGCCAAAAAATAAGCTGAAATAAAGTGAAAAGGCGTGAACAAAAAAACTTCCTTATCTACAGCTCAGAAGTGGTCTGTATAATCGAACCGCCCAGCAGTGGAGAATGGCTCGCCGCAAGTTTTACAACTAGGACAAGTCATTTTCATATATACCAATGACTGCGTGCAAGAACAAGATGGTGTGTAGGACCCAGTTGGACTGAGAGTGAATTCCTTGTTTGAATATGCGATGTTGTTTGCGTTGAGTTTCGGTGAAGATGCTGCAGCACGGCAGCGTGTCAAAGCAGGAAGTGACGCCCACGACTGCGCGAGCACAGACAATTGCTCGCCCAATCGATAAACCGATTACAGTGCACGCCGTCTTTTGCGGTCTTAGTAACCTTCGCGCAACGCAACAGGCAACCAATCAGAACACGGGAACGAACGACCGCGAAAAATCGAGCTCTGCAGCGTTGCTATTGGGTGTGAGTGGTGCGTCCTCGTAGTAAGGGTGCAGAATTATTGGTCCCTTCCCCGGTGGTAGTCTCCAGCTCCGCCTGCCCCATTAGAGAGTTCTGCGTGGCGTTTACACTTCCTGCGAGGCCACCACAGTTCGGTCCCTTCCCTGGTGGCAGTCCACAGCTCCACCTTCGTTGATTGCGAACGGTTTGATTATGCCCTCTTTATAACCTACGCGCGTCTCAGAAGAAGAGGCGATCACAGGTGTTTATTGGCCTGCTGTTTTGGATTCTCTCTCGCACCCATCATCAGAGACAGTTGCAGAACTGTGATGATGGGTTCGAGAGAGAATCCGAAACGTCAGGTCAATAAACACCATTTTCCAGTAATCGTCTCTTCTTCTTCTGAGCTACTTGCTGGAACTCACCTGTTCGCTTCTATCAGCACCTCGAGTCAGTCTGAATAAACTTTTATATCTAAACATTTCCTTTGGATTTATAATTAATTGGATAGCTGCGGTGAGCAAAGGAGATTCTAGGGAAATTACAGTTTGCAAATACAATCAAAAACCAGAAGATGACTATGGACAACAGGTCCTAATAGATAAGAAACCGCGCTATTGTAGAGTCCTGGGTACTCGGGTATTACAGGTTAACGTGCCGTGTTTTTAGAGGACGTAAAAAAATAGTATTTACTAAAAGAGCTGCTCATGGAGTGTAATTTTCGTGGTTGCTTAGCTTTATAGTCCTGCATAGGTGCAGAACACTAAAATAATGGAACCTTGATCAACGTTTTGAAGAACGATTTGTCATGCGGTCTGAAACTATTCACGTCAGTAAAACGTGTAATGAAAGAGTCTAAGGAATCCTCTGGAGAAGCTTTCGAGGATAATAATCTGACTGTACTGGCACACTCTCGTATGCCTGGGGTTCGTTACTGGATGCTAACTCGATGATATCGGGCGAAAGCAACACGTGTATGCAGCAATGTTTTAGAAGCGATGACTTCGCGTTTCATATCAAATGCACTATTGGTGTTGTTTAGTGATACATTACAGCAACCATCGGCGTCCAATTATAGATTGCTGATCGGTATAACTGCATAATAGTGTTTGCAGAAGAAGCCGGCATGGACCAAGACCATTTAAACGTGTCTTTTGCTAAATCAGCGCAAAGTAGAGGTGTCCATTTGCGTCCTACAGTAAGAATATGCCGATTTTCGCCTCTCCCAGCCTGCTGCATGATCCCGACTCAGACCCGGTAGCTCTGGGGGCTGGAGCATGAGAGTTTTCTCATGATAGTAACCGTTTCAGTTTAACGATATCACCTTCTTCGGCTACATACTGGTGTTCGGCGTAGCGACATTGCTGCACTGATCGGAAGTACAACTTGCGATGACCTTCGAGCACACATAGCTCAGACGCACACTTTCTACTCGTGTCCTCTGGCTCTCAGTGGGGAAACAACTGCTGCCACTGGTCTTTAGGCCTCCTTTTACGCACTCTCTACCAGCATAAAGACCCAGCAAATTATGTTCCCGAGTTTTCATTTTGGAACCTTCGCACTATTGACAAGCTCAATGACCCGTTGAACTTCGAACTCAGATGGACCAGTAGCTCGGGTTAGGCTATCTCTGGCCGATGATGACTAATAAGACAGAGATAGCCATTCAAGTGGGACGAAATTTCGTCAGTAACTCTTGCCGATAAAGCGGCAACGGCTTGTATGTACTAATTACTATGATATGTTCATAATGTATTACGAAGTAGGTTAGCCAAGAATTCGAAGGTGCCCTTATCTACTTGGCCGCACTCTATATGACTGCGAACAAAGGGTTTACTGAATTTAAAGATGAAAATATCATATGTGGGGAGATCTTAACGATTATACTATGGACTTAGTCTGAGGGTTTCGGCTACTGCAGAGTCCAATGGGCGGTTTTACGGTATAAGTCATGGATATTAACATAACAAGCTCAACATAATGCTTTAGGCAGGTCTAAAATCGCAGGGGAATGAATACCGCTCACCGGGTAAACTATGGAATAAAATGTTTTTCTTCAGCACCTGAAGACTGAACTTTTCAAAATCAAGCCGCGTACAGGGGGATTCTGTAGGCTGCCGCATCAAAGTTTTACAAGGCACGTAAGCAGGCCCTTACGTCACCGAGACATTGGGATTTATTCGGTTTTTTTAATTAGAAAAGGAGTTTTTACGTATAAGGCAAACTCCGAATTGGACTGAAAAACGCTCTGACCTTAGCGAACACAAAATTGTTCCGTTTCTAAGCAGTGAAAATAATATGGCTCTGCAGTAAGCATAACCCATTAGCCCAATCCATCGCATCGGGTTCCAGGCAACCAGCCCATGCGCCGGGATGCATGATGACTAAAACAGCGAGGTCTCGGCCATCCGGATCGAAAGTCTATCCTCAATGTGTGATGCACTTCAAGAACAGACTGGTACAGCCGCCCCAAACCTCTGTTTTGACAGACCTGTACTAGGGATATTTAGCATTTCTGAAGCATATCATTGAGCGCATAAATAGCAAAACGCCAGTCTAATTGGATTGTACTCTAAAGTCGCGACTAATAGAGCAAACGCTACTCACCACCCTCCGTTCCCCTTCTTGCCAGATTAACCGAATAGTACATGTCGTTACGGCGGGTTGTCATCTTAAATGTAGGCTTCAGCCCAACGGCTTATAGATATAAAAAATACCATAGGCAGTTGAATCAGATCTCAATTTCGACTTGAACAAGATCAGTACATTAGAAAATGAGCTAAGGTCCAAACATCACCAACACAAGCCAGTGGCAACGTTCCTACCTGGGCTACCATTTTTGCCGAAATGGGCAAAAACGTTAATATGCGGGCCATTCCTTTGCGGTGGTATATATAGATCAGTAGGAGGAGTATAGTTATGTTTGATCCGAACGACAATACAGCATTCGCATGAGATGGCACGTTCTCACACACCACGATTACTCGGGCATTTTCAACCGTAAATGTCGGAGCACAAGTTATTGACCCTCTCGGTCATTGCAAAGGAGAAACTTCAACAAAGAATTCGTGATAGGTCGAGCCTCAACCTGATAACTCATAACCGAGAATGTTAAAAAGTGGCAAGACTGGATTTTTTGAAAAGGGGACATTCAAAACCTCGTAAATTAGCTGGAGAGGGCCTATAAGGATGAACTTGTTTAACTTTTTACAGCCACTACCTCACATCGTCATAGGTACAAATTCAGTCTGCACCGACAGGATTGGTTAATCTACTCTACAAGAGTCCATCGTTAGAGAGCTCTCCTGGCGAGACTAAAAAGTACACCTGCAAAGTAATTTTTGTCGCATAGCACACTTACTTTTTGATCTTCTTGCTTGACATACTTGATCCGAAAAAAAACAGTATTTTAACAAATGACTACAGGGAGACGAGTGACAAAACACCACCCATGTCCTATCTATAAGGACCAACGATCTATAAGTTGGTGACATGCCCTCTGCACTGGGTGACTCCATTCGTAACGTGATTGATGGCTCTATTGTTCGGCACATCGAACAACTTCTCAGCTATGATGCGCTCCGTCTTAGCTACCAACAAGGATTTGCTTTGCTGACTTAGCCGCTGCGTTTGATCCAGTTCATCGTGAGTCCCTGTAGCAGATAACGACACCTGATGGCCAAGGTCAACTACCGCTCCACCATTGCGCGAGTTGTGGTTCGTACCAATCTCTCCCAACCGTTCGGTATTCGATCAAGGATTCTATAAATATCGTATTCTGTCGCTCAATGTGTTCAAATGCGCTGCTGACTTGATTCTCTGAACGGCCGCGCATGAAGTTGACGGTGCCGAGTTTGAACTCAAAAGCCGGCTGACTGATCTACACTAGGCTAAACTATTTCGCCTGGTTGACTTAAATCTGGTGATTTGCAGTCTATGGTCTCACGGGTGAAAGAGGTCGTTAAATCCGCGGTTTATCTGTGAACACTGGGAAGATCAATGTCTTTTTGAGTTGCTTCCCTGACCAGGAGAAGGCACTTATCTAGGTTAATGGCTGATAACTTCAAGGAGTGGACAGTGAAATACCTTAAGAGGGTGACGCCAAACGGACAGAGTAAGGACGAAATCGTCTCGTGAATCGATTCTGCCCACCAGGCTTCTTTGAGTTTTCGAAAGTGCCTATGGATCAAACGCGGCGACTATAGCCACGAAGATTCACGTGTACCGAGTTTCCGTCCGTTCATTCCGTGGGGGAAGGGCAATTCAAAATTCGACTCGAAACAATTCGTCAAGATATGACAGTGGTTCTTTTACCTTCGCTATGCAGTCTCCGTCGTTGGCGAAGAGAATACTGCCATGGATCGTTACGCGTGGAAAATTACAGTCCGTGACATTATAGAGGCCGACTAGATCAGGCATGATTGCAGCCGCAGAAAACACAAGTAAGCACTACATTTGTAAGGCCTTCGGTCAAGATATTGGAACACCAAAAAAGTTGAGAGCGAGTAGACAAAATTCCCTGCAGATAGCCGTTAAGATTATCTACTACGGTGGTGATGTTCGATGTTTAAGAAAGCGAGTATGAAAATATGGGAGCCACTATTACCGATTTATGAATGAAAAAGACTCAAACCAAGAGAAATAGTCTTAAAGCGAATTGGGGTAAGGGGCAAACACAGAAAAGATGTAAAAGTTACAAGTGCAAACTATACATGATGTCTTTGTTCCCGAGGGAGATGGCTACATGTACTTCGATGCGCCAGAGCGCCACAGTATGTAGGGAATCACAATACAGGGGGCAGTTATGAAGGCGAAACAGATCCATTCCAGCTAAAATGAGGGAAATAGACGCGTCAAATGGGCCAAAATTGGTTAGGTTTAAGTGGAAAAATATTCATAAATTATAGTGTCGACACGAAGACACACAAAACAATGTTTTGAAAATGCCAAGCGTGTTTACCCAGTGGGATGCAAACTGGCGGTTGAAATGTGAGGGAGTAACGACGTAGCGCACTCCCGGAGCGGACGAGTATCCGTGCTAGAAGAGGATAAACGTCTCAGAACATCAATTTCATAAGATACGATAGATATTGAAAATACAAAATATAAAAGTAAAGTTTGTATCGAAATAAAAGGGATGATAACCCAAATAGCACCAATGTGCAGTCAATGACAGTAACTTCGCAGATTTATAGATGAAACTTGAAACACAAAGTGGAGCACTACAAATTCTTCTAATTTCTAGCTGGCCTCTATGCCCTCCGATTATTGGTTTCAGTACGAATCCAAAAGCTCGGACCAATGGTGAAATGCTTTCGGCACTTAGTTTGCCCACACTATTAATTCAATAATCTGTTTTGAAAGCACAAGGCAGCAGATTCCCCTATGCGGGTCTCTTAATTAGAAAATAGACGTTTAAGAGTTAACTGTGAAACGCATAGGCCTACGAATGGAAGGCACTTTGCAGAGAAGGTACGATAGGCAGACAATGCGCAATGAGGGTAGAAATGTATTATCAAAGCCAAAAATTTAAAACATCCGTCGCAATTTTAAAAGCACACTGCACTGGAAGCCACTAGGGAGGGAGTCCCATATTCCCACCGCCCCCGCGATGTCATACATGGACAACATTGTATCCACCAAGCCTTCTTCAAGAACACCGACCTCAGAGAGTCGGTAAAAGCATTGGGAGAAAAAAAGGGTGCGAAAAAAGTATGTTAAGTCGGCATTTAGGATAAAAGCAACACAGAAAAAATTACGGTGACTTTCGAATCCGACCCAGCTTTGTACAGTATTTCTGCGCTAGTGAAATTGTAACCACCAACAAAACGTGGGATAACAATCACGGCATGAGTGATATTAGTGCCAGGAGAGATTGATGTCCACCGAGTCGACCGACTGCCATGCAGGAAGGTGAAATCAGTATCTGGAAATCGGTCGTGAATTTCGACGTCCCGCGCAGCGCGGCTGGAAGGTGCAGATGCAGTTTTTGTTAAAAAAATAGCTGCTAACTCTGTGCTAGACAAGGTTGAACAAGTTATAAAAGCACGAACACATATAAGGCCTTTCAAAAAAACAATCATAAACAAGTGTAACGTAAAAACTGGAAGGCTAAGCAGATACTTCCCTGAATTAGTGAGGCTCTGGGTATGACGGGCTGCCCAGTAGGCGCTCATCTGGCTTATCTCGTGTCAGACACTGCCCACGCAGTTAGCATAAATAGTCTCACGCGGTAGCTGGTAGAATTCTGGTGACGCCGCAATGGCTAGATCAGCACATTAACCTTACAGTTGGTTGTCCAAACTGTTGCGCTGGGCCTCGCAACGAGGTGTACTTTTTTAACTCCGGAAAATGATGACAAAAATCAAAGATACCTTCAAAAACTATTTGGGAGAAGTGGTTTCTTCTATGATGCAGGCCTCAAACGCTGTCGACACACAAAAAAACCTAGGAACACAGTAGACTAATAACTGGTAATTCACCTACACCGAATGGCTGATCATTCAACTAAGGTCGAATGTTGGCGTGAGCACTTTTCAACCTAGATCACCAATTCGATCCTCCGCTTTCTCGTGTGCGGCGAAGTTCCATTCTTCTCCAGTCGACACAGTGTCCTGTGATCTTTATTTCCAAAAAGATAAGCTATGTAAGACTGAGGCTACGAAACGAGACGAATGGACAGTATCCGGATTAAGTCCACAAGTCGTATACCGACACCGCGGCGCCCTGGCTTCATGATACTACCGAGTGGGCATGGAAAGATCAGATCGACCTGTACAACTGGGTTCGGCTAGCCTGGCCTCTATCTTCGGGAGGGAAAATAACAAAGACCGGAAACCATCGCGACATAAGTCTGACCGAGATTGCTGCAAAAAGCCTTATCATCGTAACCCTCAGACGAGTTCAATGTATGTGTGACTCTAGGACGAAACCCCTTTAGGCAAGATTACGAGCTTAACGGAGACATTGACCAGATGCTCGCAATACTGTGCATTCTTGGCGTCCACTGTTGCAACCAGCGGCCCGCTGCTTCATTCACTTCGCTGCATCGTTCGATTCAGTGGAGTACAATGGGACAGTCGATTGAGTTTGAGTAAGATGACGATACAGCTCTGCTGGCGTTAACATCTCATGACCCGTAAAACTGCTCTGTTGTTGGTACATTAGACAAACAGACCGCTCGCTTTTCGGGTCACGCTTGGCAAATTTTGTTAAGGGATGGAGGTGCTTCCTGGTCTTTGGAAGCCTGTCTCCGTTACTGAAAAAGCGAGGGGGACGAACCCTCCTGCTGTGCGCGGAAAAACTATCCGCGATATACTTTAGGACATCATGCCGAGCATAAGCACAGCCATAACATATAAGGGTAAACAGCACAAGGCACCAGAGTTCTACCGTAAGTGAAATGTGTTTAAAGCAGAAAATGGAGGAATTAACATCAGTCCATGCACTATTTTGCCCCATAGCGGGAAGTTGTTCGAAGTCAGGCTAAAGAGAAGTCCAAAGATGCGCCAACTGCGTCGTTTATCAGCTACTGTAATTCCTCTGTTTATAATGCAACGGAACAGGTAACCGAAGCAAGCTAGAAAGCATTAATGAAGGAACGTCGAAGCATCGATGGGTCGGCTTTGAAGTTGGAGGCGGAAAATATGAAATTCAAAATAAAATAAAAAATTTCACAAGGTACGCGAAAGCTCCACAAAATGTTTATGGGCAGGAAAAAGAGCATTCAGAAGTGAAGAACGGAAGCACACCTGGGGCTGAAGTTATAAATTGTGTACAGGACGGTAACCTCTTTCGACCTCAACGAGGTAAGTATTCAGAATTTCTTTAGTAACGACTAAACGAGCTTTGGATGAGAGATCTGCATCGACAAAGCATGAAAGCACGCACAACCCCAACAATAAGAGCGCCGTTCGCAGTTGCATACCAAAGTAGTACTGGCTGAATACAGAGTCCAAGCAAACCTAGTCAGGGTTGAACCTAAGACGGGTTAATTTACGCACAGCTCGTCTATTGGCTAGCAAGTCACAATAGCCGAAATAACAAATATACACGTCTCCAAGTTTAAGTAAGGCGCTATTTTAAAGATGGACTCAAAGTTTCTCAATTTTCTCTACTAGCTCAAATTACTAGCAGATTAGTAGTGCCAGAAACCGACACCGTCGTAACTACCAATCAAGCCCGGAAGTCCATAAAATCTTGACTCTTAACCCTATTGGTTCTTTTCGATATACAATGTATGATTTACGCATACCCATTGGTCTTTTCTATGTAAACCTATCAAATCGTCTGGAGAACACGACATAAATACCAAGTAGAATTGAGGCTCATCACTTTGGATCGGAGACCGCTCTCTGACCTCCCAAAGATCTCCCCAGGACAGCCATTCCCCACCAAAGGATCCTCGCAGCACCAAGCCCCCAATAGAATACCAACTCCTATTTTCAAAATAATCCCTAAACTCTTCACCTTGCCAACTGTCTTGTTCTTACTAGGGCGTCCTTAATTTGGATTCGTTGCGCATCTAATACAGGCCCATTACATTTTGGTGACAGGTGTGGGATTATAAATATCCGACGATTTGATAACTAGGCTATTCCAGGCGATGGAGCGAGTTTCAAGCTCTGGAGGCCGTCTACCTAAGCCGGATAAGCTTACTGTGTATGACGATATGACTTGTGGGAAGACCGCATGAAAGTTTACCTGAAGGCCGTAGACGAAGATGCCCGCCCTGCCGCCATCCTGGAACGGCTAGACAACGAAGTGTACACGGTGGCCAGGGCTGCCAACCTTACAGCGTCGCTCACCCCCGCGACCATCTTCGAGCGTCTGCGTCACGAATTCGGACGGTCATCAATGCCTTCGGTTGCCCGTGCCGCCCTAAAAAGTCGCCGACAACACGCGGGCGAGTCTGTCGTAGACTTCCAGCGACATCTTCGAGTCCTGGCCCGTCAAGCCTACCCAAACGAGTCCTTCATCGAGCTCGAGGCCAGGATTTTGGATAAAATTCGTTGATGGGATCTCTCTCCCTAAGATAAGGTGCCAATTCCTCCGCGACCCCCCAGCAGCGTTAAGGTTGCCCTCGATATTGCTCGGCGAGAGGAGGCCATTTATGCGGCCTGTCCCTTGGTCCAAGTCTACTCCCCATCAGCCTTTTTGTGTCATCAAGCTCCATCCGCCATACAGGACTCTCCAGTCGATGTCTTCGCCATGGGACAGCGACAGAGCCGCGACATCGGCACACAAACGGCTCAATGGCAGTGGGGTTCTCCTCAGCCCACTCCTCCTTGGCGTAGCACTCCACAACCCCAAACACCTTGGCGCGGCCCTCCACAGCCGACCTCTCCTTGGTGAGGCTCTCCACAGTCTCCTCGACGCGGGAACTGGAGGCAACAACGTGGTCGTCAGACCCGCCGTCCACCTTCCCCAGGTGTTCATGTGATCACCTCAGGTGAGAAAGAAGCGCTTGGTTAGTGCATATTTATATCTGATATGCTTATTGCAAACGTAGGTTACATGCCACACTACCCTGCTATATATGCAACCATAGGAAATACTAAGTTGCCATGCTTGGTTGATTCAGGAGCTGGCTGCTCCATCATTAGGAAGAACATTTTCCTTCAACTTTAGGCTAGACTGAAGTATTGCAAAAAACCTAAGGTAAGCCTGAAGATGGCAAACGGAGCCACTTTGCAACATAAAGGTATGAAAGAGCTTAATTTGGAAATAGGTCACGTTATTTTTAGTCAGTAGTTTGTTGTCTATCCTGACATTGCCTGGGACTGTATATTAAGTGCTGACTTTCTTCATGCATTTAAATTCTCCTTAGATTTTAACGCTAACACTCTCCATGTCGGTGATACTGAGGTGCCCTTCAGGACCGAGGTACCGGATAGTCAACATGTATTTAATGCATTTTAGTTAGAGGAGGTTAATAATTTAGTGCCCCCTACTCTTAACAAGGATAGCTCGTCTAAGTTATGTAGTTTGATAGAGGATTTTAAAGATATCTTCGATTGGGACGGCCGTTCACTCGGACGTACTAATGTGGCTCAGCATGAGATCGATACAGGTGTGACTCGGCCCACGAAGATTCCTCCTACGCGATTGCCCGTGTTCTACCAGACACAGTTAAAGGCAATGATCGATGATATGTTAGACCGGAAAATTATCAGGCCATCCAATTCACCTTGGTCGTCTCCGGTCGTGTTAGTTATGAAGAAGGATGGCACTATGCGGTTATGCGTTGACTATCGCAAATTAAATGCAGTTACAACTAAGGATTCTTTCCCTCTGCCCAGGATTGATGCAACCCTGGATGCCCTTTCGGGTATTCAGGTATTCTCTACTCTAGATCTAGCAGCCGGTTACTGGCAAGTAGAAGTGCGACTAGTTGACAGAGAGAAGACTGCTTTCGCAGTCCCCTCGGGTCTTTACGAGTTTGAGACAATGCCTTTTGGCCTAGCTTATGCTCCAAGAACTTTTCAACGGCTAATGAATCAAGTCCTGGCTCAACTCATTCCCAAGTCATGCCTAGTTTATATGGATGACATAATTGTTCTTGGTAAGGATTTTGACAGTCATATTACCAATGTCCGAGCCGTGTTTACCAGATACGGACAGGCTGGTCTCACCCTTTAGCCCTGTAAATTTGTTTTTATTAGACCTCGTGTCAAGTGTTTAGGGCATGTAATCTCGGCCTCTGGCATAGAAACGGACGAGGATAAAGTTAGGCAAAACCGTGAGTGGCCCACCCCTATGGACGTAACTGAAGTCCGCAGTTTTCTAGGACTGGCTTCTTACTATAGAAGATTTATCAAAGACTATGCTCACATAGCTGGTCCGCTTCACAAGCTGACCCAGAAAGAAGTACAATTTAAGTGGACTGCTGGTTGTACTAGTAGCTTCCAGACGTTGAAGGATAAGTTGTGTACCACTCTTTTTTTAGTTTTTCCTGAAATAAGCAATGACGCCAGGAAATTTATTCTAGATACTGATGTTAGTGACACTGCCATAGGCGCCGTCCTCTCCCCAGCATCAACCAGATGGTACAGAAAGCGTCATTCAGTATCTAAGCCGATCTCTGACAAAGGCAGAACGCCGTTACTGTGTGACCAGAAGTGAGATGCTCGCACTCACCCACTTCGTGGAGGAATGCCGGCCAATCCTCCAATACCAGCCTTTCATCGTGCGCACGGATCATAGCTCTCTGACCTGGTTGCAGAACTTTAAGAACGCTGAAGGACAGGTCGCTAGGTGGCAAGAGAGACTAGCCGGGTATGAGTTCGAGTGCATATACCGTCCAGGACGTCAGCAAAATAATGCTGATTCTCTCTCTCGGAAGCCCTACCGTCCCCACGGCGAATGTCCATCATGTACAAACATTAACATTAGTACGGTGTCACTACAAGACGACCAAAGCCGTCTTTGGGCACAAGCTCAGCAAGGGGATCCTCATGTTGGCCCGATATATCATAGGAAGTTAAGTGGTTCTCGACCACTTAGTGCAGTTGAACTGAGAGGCCATAGCTATGAGACGCGTTGCTTGCACACGGTGTGGGACAATCTCTTAATGGATAATGACGTTTTGTTCTATCGGGATAGCGAACAATACCCGCGACGTATTCTTCTACCCTTATCCATGGTAGACGAGGTTCTTCCTAGAATCCACACACAGTTGGGGCACGTGGGCATCCATAAGACCGAGTGGGCCCTTAGGCGCCGATTCTGCTGGCCTAACTTGAAGCGGTCAGTGTGGAACTGTATTCAGTATTGCACCCTGTGCAATCAGATCAAACCGCCACGACAGCTGGAAAGGGCTGCTCTTCAGCCTATTCTGACGGGATACCTCGACGAACGTGTGGGGGTTGACTTAGTTGGACCACTACCGCCATCAGTTCGGGACAACCGATATATTATAGTGATGGTTGATTTCTTTACCAAACTGGCTGAAGCGGAACCCCTTCCCAACATGTTGGCTGAAACTGTTGCCCATGCCATCTTTAACAATTGGGTATGTAGATGGGGCGCACCAGAACAGATCCATTCGGATCGAGGGTCCTCGTTTGAAAACGTGGTTCTTCACAGTCTGTGTAAATACTTAAAAGGTCAATAAGACGCGCACCACGGCTTACCATCTGCAAGGTAACGGTCAAGTGGAGCGGACGAATAGGACGCTAGTTCGTTTACTAAAGGCTTTTGTAGATTGTCAGGCTCCCTTCATGTGGGATGATGCGTTGCCAGCATACATGCTCGCATACCACTCCACGATTCACTCGTCGACACAGCAGACTCCTTTCGCACTCACCTGTGGTCGTGAAATGCGAATACCAGAGGATCTACAGGTACCTCTTGAGAATAATCAAATACCGGTTGGTTCTAACGTCGCTGCACTCCACAAGAAAATGCGTATAGCCACTGAGAAAGCACGGATACACTTACAAGGAGCCCAGAGGCACCAAAAGGAACACTATGACAGGCTGGCACATGGGTGTCCATATGATGTCGGTGATGTTGTGTGGCTCAGGGAACATGCGACTCCCCTGGGATTACCGAGTAAGTTAGAAATGGACTGGTCAGGGCTATATACCGTCACCAGAATGCTCTCTGCTACGACCTGCGTCATTCAAGATCGAAATCGACCTTTCACCTCTGAATTCACGCCTCACTTTAATCGACTTAAACTGGATGAAAGGCCAATGAAAGATAACCACAGAGCAGAACACCCAGGCGATGCAGTGCGTTACGTAGATCATGAGGGGGTGGAGAGGTGGGTTGAAATCCCACCCGAAGGTGGAGAAGAAACCGTAATGCCTTATAACCTTCAAAATTCAAGGGACACCGTACGTTTGCTAGATGACATTGAGCTCGCTGAGGACAGCGACAACTTTACGCAGGAGGGGGCAATGTAAAGATGAAATCAGAGTTTCTCAATTTTCTCTAGTAGCTCAGATTACTAGCAGATTACTAGCGCAAGAAACCGACACCGTCGTAACTACCAATCAAGCCCGGAAGTCCATAAAATCTTAACTCTTAACTCTATTGGTTCTTTTCGAACTACAATGTATGATTTACGCATACTCATTGGTCTATCCTATGTAAACCTATCAAATCGTCTGGAGAACACGACATAAATACCGAGGAGAATTGAGGCTCATCACTTTGGACCGGAGACCGCGCTCTGACGCTTCCTCCAGCCATCGCCATTCCTTCTCCTATGGAACTCCCAAAGATCTCCCCAGGACAGCCATTCCCCACCAAAGGATCCTCGCAGGACCAAGCCCCCAATAGAATACCAACTCCTAGTTTCAAATAATCCCTAAACTCTTCACCTTGCCAACTGTCTTGTTCTTACTTGGGCGTCCTTAATTTGGATTCGTTGCGCATCTAATACGGGCCCATTACACTATATAACATTACTCCCACATAATAGTACAAAAACGCACCAGCCAAGTCCAATTTGCAAACGTGATCTGATGACATTTTAACTGGATATTGGCTCAAAAGAATAATGCTTCCGTATGCATTTGTGTGGAAGCAATAAAATTGTTGTTTGCGTTTTGGTTCATTTGCTGTCTAAGTGTACTGTATTTAACCTATACATTATTAATACATAAACTTCATACGCATCATTTTACAGAGGAAATCTGTTTTTTACAAGCAACAGGATGCTTTTTTAACTAACATAAAAACAACTACGGGGTTTAGTGAGAACCCATTTTGACTAGTTAAAGATTTGACACAGTACTAGTACCAGGAAACGGAGAGTTGAGCGCACCGATGGTCGACTGAAAATATTAATCAACAAATGTTTCGAAAAGAGCCTTCTATCTTAAACTATTAAATCCAATAACGAATCTTTTTCTTGTATAGAATATCATGTCTTCACAGTGAATAAAATGGCCCAAAGTGTGAACTGTCTGGATGTCGTTCTTACTAAGGAACTGATTAATGCTCATGAACTTAGATCTGTCACACCGCTTTGTCAGTGGCCATGTCAAGCAAATGGAGATGACTGGCTTCTGATTAAATTTCTGCTGGTGAAATTTCTCTGCCACTAGGACAGTATTTCAGGTATTAATCTCGTTGTAAATTCTAAATCGGAACTCTTTATGTCTATAAATAAATAGGTTTATTGATATAGCATTTCATGAGCGCGTTAGTCTCCTAAAAACACAGGAAAAACTTTAAACAAACTACTCTTTACCGTTGTCACTTTAATTTTGTTTTAGTTGTATGCTTAGACAGCAGTGTAAGAAATTGAGAGATTTTTTTAAGTAAAAACCTGCTTTCCAAGGTATATTAATCGCAAAATTTGAAATAAACAGCTTTAGAGATTGGAGATGAATGCTTTCAGCAGAGAATATTCACAGTAAGGGATAATCTGTTATGCACTTTCGAGAGTATTGATTCGACAGAGTCAGAAAAATCTGCGATCAATTCGAAGGGATAATAAATTCCAATCAGATTCGAGCGCAGTTGTAGCGTCCGAGGATGTTCAAGATAGCACATATCGTAGACTAGATCACCTGCAATATCTTCCGGTCCCATAACTCTGGCGGAATCTTTAAACAATTCAGTTCAGTGTTCAGTTCAGTGTATTTTGAGAAAAATAGGCTTACGCCTTTGAAATCCCTATTTGATACAGAAAGTCGGAAGAACAATAAGCAATGTAAAAAAAGTTACAGTCAAGTGAATGCAGGCAGATTTACGTGGTACACGGATATTGTTAAGGTTAAGTAGTCACATAATCTTCCTGGTGCAGCAACATATGTATGTCAAGCCAATGTTTAAATATATCCACAGACTGGGACATAACAATCGCCTCAGGTAGGTTATTCCACGGTTTCAAGACACGGTTGGTGAAAAAATACTTCCTCACATCCAATCTTACTTGGGGCACACTTAGTTTGAATGGATGACCTCGGAGATTATTCGTAGTAGCAAGTTCGAAAAAGTCATCACATAGGAGGGCGCAATCCATGCCACGCACGATACGGAAGGTTTGTATCAAGTCTCCGCGCAACTGCCTATAACTCAGAGGATAGAGCTGTAGGTTATTTAGGCGAATCTCATATGGCAGTTCACCTTGACCTCTTACTAATTTTGTGGCTCGTCGCTGTACCCTTTCGAGCATTTTGTAATCCTGTTGGGTCCACGGTCGCCAGGCTTGGATCGCATATTCAAGATGGGGCCTAACAAACGTACCAAAGACTTTAGAAAAACAGTCTTCATCGAAAACTTCAAATGCCCGCTTGATAGAGTACAGCATTGAATTGGCGGATTTAACCGCCTTGCAGCATTGCGTAGAAGGCTTCAGGTTGTCTGTCATCCAAACGCCGAGATCCTTCTCTGTGTGTGTTTCTCGGAGTGGCATACCGTTCAAAAAGTAGGGTCGCATATCAGTGACCTGATTCCGACTTCCCAGACTTAGCAGGGCGCATTTGTTTGAGTTGAAGGACAAGAGCCATTTGCGGGACCACTCGTTCAATCGATGGAGATTTTCTTGGAAATCGTCTCCATCGGCAGCATTGTTGATAACTTTCCAAATTTTTATATCGTCCGCAAACATAGCAAATTCACAGTCCAATTCCTGTACACAATCATTAATAAACAAGAGAAATAGGATCGGTCCGAGAACTGAACCTTGCGAAACTCCACTCTCGATGATTGTGCGCTTTGATCGTGATCCGCCTACGCAGACCACTTGGGAACGACCGACGAGAAAATTCTTGATCCACGTAAGAAGTTTGCCTCCAATACCAAACATTCTTAACTTATAAAGGAGACGCTGGTGCGGAACACTATCGAATGCCTTCTGGAAATCAATGTAGGCCACATGCACAGTGTATTTTGCATCGAGTACTTTTGTCCAGCTTTGCATAGCATAAAGTAAGTTCGTAACACACGATCTTCCCCTACGAAAGCCGTATTGTGCAGTTGATAAGAGGTTATGGGTTTCTAAATAAATCATCAATTCCTTTTTGACAAGCTTTCCATAACCTTGCAACAGATTGAGGTCAGGCTGACAGGCCTGTAGTTTGTAGCAAATGCACGACTACCGCTTTTGTGAAGCGGTGTAATGTGGGCTGTTTTCCAGTCGGTAGGAAGCATTCTCGTGTCAAACGATTTCTGGCACAGAAAGGATAGTGGTTTGGCCAGCTCTCGAGCAAGTTCGAGGAGTTACTTTGCTGGAATCTCGTCGGGGCCAGGGAATTTGCATGCGTTCAGACTTTTTAATTCTTCAAAGACCGCCTCTTCTCGAAAGAGCATATCCTGAATAATTGGTGCTCCGATAGTCTCGCAACTAGATGGAATAAAAAACTGCTTCTCGGGTGAAAAACTGACTGAAAGAACTGTGAAAAGTGTTCAGCTTTGTTTTTGAATTTCTGTAATCTCGAAACCATCATCGTTTCTCATTACGGGAATTGGGTTCCTGTTTCGTGTGCTTTTTCTTACATAGCTATAGAGCAATTTGGGATTGTGAATTGCTCGCTGGAGCAAATACCTCTCGTAATCCCGTCGGCTGTTGAAGATTAAGCTTTAAACCTTGTTCCTTTGCGTTTTTGTATGTTTTGCAAGGCTAAATTTTCATTGGATCGGCAAAATTTCTTCCAAAGCCTTCTCTTCCTGTTAATCTCTCGTTTCAGTTCCCTTGTTAGCCACTGTGGTCTGTTAGATATCCTAAGTTTTGATGGCGGACAGTGGCATTTTATTAGATTCAACAAATAATTCTTAAATAAATTCCAACCCTCAGTGACATTCCAGGAGAAGAGAAGATCCCAATCTATTCGTGATGCCTCAGCTCTCATCTTGCAAAAAGTCTCCTCGCCATAGATTGGGCCTGGTTTCATTTATTGCAGATGGCACAGAATAGAAACCATACTCCCATGAAAGTACTGCATGATCACTTCGATCAAGTGGAGGTAGGCAGTGTACTTTGTCTATACTGTCAGGATCTTTAGTGAAGACAAGATCTAAACAACTAGCCTGTTGTCCTCCACGCGCTCTTGTTGGAAAAAATACATTTTGTGTGAGAAGAGCTTCAAGTGTTGACTTAAGCAGACGGTGATCGAAGGACAACTTTGAGCACTGCGCCAGCAGATCGTTCCATCGAATGCTGGGTGCATTAAAGTCCCCCATTAGAACAACATCAGGTCGACTACCAATCTCCTTTATGTTCTCCAACAAACAAGTATCAGCGTCAGTGTCTGTCCCCGGTGGTCTGTAGAGAGTCATGACTTCAAGGGACTGCGATCCCCGCGTCTTTATTTTCAGCCAAATAGCCTCAATACCATTGTTAATCTTTTCTGTCATTTCACACACTGTGAAATTGCTTTTAACATACATCGCAACTCCTCCACCCTGGAGGTGAGTGCGGTCTCTCCTGAACAACTGGTACCCGAATGAGGCTACTTCGCAATCGCTGATGTTCTATGACAGCCATGTTTCTGTGATTTCTATAATATCGGGAGACAGAATGGCTACCTGAATTCTCAGTTCGTCGAGCTTCGAAAGCAGACTTTGGGCGTTGGTATACAGAAATTTAAGTTGGCGGCACTCGGACCTGCCAAATTCCGTTTGTCTCGAGTGTGCCAAGACTACTGTGTTACTGCCATCATTAGCTTTGGCTGGTTCCAGAGTAATGCTGCGTTTCTCTGTATCACACATCCCTTGTAAATAATCAAACTGTTATCTCCAGCTGCAAGTCTCCTCTTCATTTCTATCACTAATTCGCGGCGTTTCAGACGTTCTGCAGGAGAGTAGTCCGGCTGAAAAAACCTGCTTATGAGAGTTTAAAAGTTTGGTTTTTCTCGAGAGAAGTAGCTTAGCCTCTTCCTGGTTTCCCAAGATGATTTTGATAGGCCGTGGTCTCACATTTTCTGACTGTTCAAAATCTTTTTCTCCTATCCTGAAGGCTGCTCGAACGGTTATCTTCTCTCCCGAATGAAGTATATCGTTCAGCAGGTGCTGAAACAAAGCAAGATCAGCGGATATCCTTTCCTTTGAGGTGTTAGCATTTGATTCAGGTAGGCCCTGGATAACAACGCAGTTCTCTCGGTCCAGGGCGTCTTTCAAGACACTGCTGACCATATTTTCCTCTGAGTGACCATATGGATTTATTGTGATCTTTTTAAACTTTATAGCCGTGTTATGTTTTTTCCCAATTTTATCTTGCCACTCATTGTTTTTTTCGCTCTCAGCTAAGGATTCTTTAGAACTGCTGGGATAGCTGGCAGAAGTCAAGACTGAAGTCGGAACGTTATCCAAATTGGTGGTGTTTTGGTGTTTCCCCATTGCAGATTGCCGCGGGTTTGTTCCTTGGGATGCCACTACGGGCTTGTTAGAGCACCAAAGATGGGAGGATGTGATTTGTGATTCGTTTTGGTCGTCGTCCTTAGGATTCAGGGATTGTGTTCCTGTTATCCGGTCGTCATTGGTATTCACGTCCGAACTTTGTGAGTTGTTACAAGTTGTTGTTTTTGGTACTGTAGGTGCTCTGGTCACTGACTTTTTAACTGTAATATTTTTTGCCGTATTTCGTCGAGTATTGTTATCTTGCAAAAGCTTCCTTAAGTCTGCAAGCTCATCTTCCAGTTTTTGAACTCTTAGTAGAATATAAGAACATCCCACACAAGATTCGTCCGCGTAGCCGACGGATTTGGCTGCCATTATGCTTTTTACGCGCTTTACTGGTCCTTGGTTGTAAGTGTAAACTGATCGAGGGCCAGTCATGGATGCCAAGCCAGCTCAACAGGCTATCCTTTAAAGGAAGTGTTATTACTGGTTTTGCTGCAAGCAAACAATTTCTTTGAGTCCATGAGTATAAAAAACACTGTGTATGCGTATGTTCTCTTTTGGGCGTATAACGAAATATTCCAACTGGGTTTGGAATATGGCGAGTATTTGCAGCAATATGAGCAAAAAAAGCGCCTTGTCGTTCAAAAACGCTTTAAAAAAACTGTAAATTGTATTAAAAATATGCAGGAACGACTCAGCCGTTCGGAGATGTCGAAGGTCCTGGATAACTTCAGATCTTCTCGAGGCTGTACACGTTTGGTTTCCTAAGTTGTTGTCAGTTTGTATTAGTGCACAGGCTGCGTAGTCAACTTGAATAAGATGATAAACAAATTCCGATTAGTCAAGCATACCTGTGTAGATAGAAGGAGAGAATAATTTTATAGCGTAAACGATCTATGTGAACGGCAAAAAAGGATAGAAAAACAAAAGAAAAGTAGAAGGACACTAACTTATATCGAGGAACTTTAAAATCAATCCGTTTGGAGTGGGATATGGTCACGAATGAGCAGTCAGATACTGCCCCATATTATTTGTGCCGGCCCAAATAATCAATTGGATAAATTAGTTGCACTTTGCACAATTGTGGTTTGAAATTGTACCCGGCTCTCGTTTTCTATTTACTGTATGAAATAAGCTGCAATTTTAGCCTTTTTAAACATACCCTTGTAAATTATTAACGTTCTTTTTCTATTAAGTAAACCGAAATTCCGTCTAGTAATTTACGATGTTCCGCAAGTGACTCGCAAAATGACGCAAGGTTGAAGCTCCCCATCCTTGAGTAATAGAGTAATAAAAGGAGACATATCTAGCCTACGCAAGACTTCACTGTCCTCTGTAGATATTATCAGCTCTAAAATCCCTTTGGTAAATCTTAAACCTCTTAATCCTTCGATTGAACAAGCATACAACTCGTCCTGCAATTTTAAAATTTAGAATTTATATTTGGTTATCACCGGCAAGGCACTGTCTAAGCAAACATTAGTAACGAAATAAAGTTATTACAATGTGTGCAGACTAAAATGTACAAATACATAACTTGTCCTGCTTTGTCTACAGTTAGCGATGTTTTAAAATTAATGGTGAACTAGAAAAAATAGGCAGTGAAAAAAACTCCTACCATAAAAATGGAGGCAGAGTTCAATAAGCCTTCATTTTTTAATAGAAGGTAGGAGAAAAAACTGCTAAGGAAAAAATGGTCAGGTGGTAGCGTAGGGTAATACGGTAGTAGCATTTCAGAATGAGATAATGAAACGTCGAGGTGATTCGTTCTTGATCACTTAGGCGTATGAAACAAAATCTCACGAAAAATGCGTCAATGAACTTAAGTCCTCAGCA
>WEDG01003786.1:0-110637 GCA_017591395.1 Schistocephalus solidus | reverse complement strand
GGTCAGTTTGAATTGGTAAAGAGCCTGTTTAGTCAAGTCAAATAAGTCGATAAACAAATTCCAATTTGATGCCGTTTAGTTAAGAATTTCGGCACGAGCAAAATTCCCGATGTGCAGAAAGCTATTACGTACGTAGTTGCACGGTTTTTGTCAGGAACATAACGACTGAAGTGTTGACGGTTTTCAAACTGTCCAAGCTAGAGAAAAAATTATTAACGTGGTTCCTATGCACACGATGATCTTGTTTCAAAATAAGTGGTAACAGGGTTAATGTTGTCCAATTTTGAGAATAAAGTGTAGCGTCCGACGATGTCAAGGATAGTACACACCGTGGAGTACATCACTTGGAATAACTTCCGCTATACAACGCCGACAGAATCGTCAAGATCTTCATCCGGCACACATATTAAGATAGAAAGAGAGAATTAGCTGATAACGTTTGGAATCTATGTTAACAGTAAGACAACAGTAGACAACAAAATAGAAGTGTAAAGATACAAGCCAATACCGGGGCCCTGTACAATCAAGCCGTTTCGAGTGAGAGGTGGTCTCGAATGATCTGCTAGATATCGGTGGGGATTGGAGCGCTGTTGGCAACTGCGGGTGAGAGTCGTGGAAAATCTGATGTTTAGAATTTAGAATTTATATTTGGTTAGCACCGGGAAGGTACTGTCTAAGCAAACATTAGTAACGAAATAAAGTTATGACAATGTGTGCAGATAAAATGTACAAATTCATAAATTGTCCTGCTATGTCAACAGTTAGCAATGTTTTAAAATTAATGGTGAACTAGAAAAAAATAGGCAGTGAAAAAAACTCCTACCATGAAAATGGAGGCCAGAGTTCAATAGGCCTTCATTTTTCGAATAGAAGGTAGGAGAAAAAAACTGCTTAGGAAAAAAATAGTCAGGTGGTAGAATAGGGTAATACTGCAGTAGCATTTCAGAATGAGATAATGAAACGTCGAGGTGATTCGTTCTTGATCACTTAGGCGTATGAAACAGAATCTCACGAAAAATGCGTCAATGAACTTAAGTCCTCAGCATCATAGGATCCAGAATTGAATTCTGATGATGGTTAGTATCCAAAGAAACCGCAGCATTTTAAGACTGTGGACCACCGAATTTGTACGTCCGAATGACGTCATCGTTTTGGAGGACGGGTGATATAAGGAGACATTATAGTACATGGGCGTCTCCAGGTAGCGTAAATATAGTTTCAAGAGGGTTACTCAAATTCCCGATGGTCCTTTCTCCGAGTCATGGGGAAAGCTACTGGGAAAAGATGAGGAAAATAAAAGGTTAATAGAATCAGTGTTAAGATAAATGTGCAGTCATCGCTTGAATGCAAATAGACTAGTTAACGACCTAATTTCAATTGGCAAGTTATTCCAAAGAAAAATATACCTAGAAGCAAAGAAGAGAGAGCGTTTACACGTGGAGGATGCAGGGGGAGGTATAATTAGTTCAGAATTTCTTAGGTTATAAGGAAGACTAACGGGGGGTAATGACAGAAAGCTTTGGGAGAGTTGAACTATTATTAAGACGAAAAAGGAGACAAAAGCCTGCTTCAAGTCTCCTGACCCAAAAGAAATTTTAGCTTCGTTAGCTGGCATCTTGTTGAGTAGGAAGTAGTTAAAAGAGTCGGATATATGAGTTTTTTTGTGAAATTTCTTTGAACATTTTCAATTTTTGAACGGCTAGATTCGTTCATTAAACCGAAAAAAGGACAGCAAAATTCAAGAATGGGAAGTACAAACATACGATAAAGTCTTCATTTAATTTCAGGAAGGTAGAAATTATAAGAAATAAAGCCGCAAATCTGAGCAGCTTTGGCCGTAATTCTATCGGCATGAGGCGAAAAGATCTAATTTATTGGTGTAGCTTAAGCCCAAGTCCTTGATGGAGGAACATTCAATCATATGGCAACCTTCAAAGATAAGAGGTTGCGGCAGCCTTACAGGCCCAAAAACTCATGTAGCGACACTTAGTAGGTGAGAACTCCATTAGCCATGTGGAGCTCCAGGCCGAAAAGAGCGTCTAAGTCTGAATGAATTTGTTCTAGGCACCGTTCGGTTGTAGAGTTAGAGAAGGAATAAACGCATTTGAGATCATCAGCATAAATAAAAAGATTGAGAATGTTTAACTATCGATGAAATATCATTTATATACAGTAAGAACAACAAAAGGACCTAATACGGTACCTTGAAGGACACCACTAACAATCGGGGTAGCACTTGAGTATGAGGACCCTACTAAAAACTTTTTGTTTTCGATCATTTAGGTATGATCTAATAAAGTCAGTAAGGGGACTACGGAATCCTAAAGCTTCTAGTTTAGCTAGAAGTCGTTTATGAGGCACCTTATCGAATGCCTAACTAAGATCAAAATAGATAACTACTACAGATAGATGATCATTACGAAGAGAGGTTAGTAGATTTAGAAAAAGACATGTGGCAGGTTTCACAAGAATGGTCCGGTAAGAAGCCGTGTTGGGATAGTTGATAATTTTTATTGCTTATGCAAAAAAATCCGTGATTTGGTTTGCAATTAGTTTTTCGAAAGAGTTTAGCAAGAGAGGGCGTTTTATGAACACCGCGATAGTTATGAATGTCCGAGCGGGAACCAGATTTAAAAAACTGGTATTATAATAGAAGTTTTTCCAATAATCGGGGAAGAAACCATTTTTCGAGAAATACTGAGTATAATTTGCTTAGTAAAGGTGGAAAAATCCCTTAACTGTTTTAATAAGTGAGTTTGGACTGTTATCAGTTCCAACTGAATGTGAATTTTTTTAGGTGAGCTATTTCTTTTTTTGAATACATGAAGGTGAGAAATTAATAGTTGTTAGAAGCGAATTTGA
This sequence comes from Schistocephalus solidus, assembly GCA_017591395.1. Classification (NCBI taxonomy): domain Eukaryota; kingdom Metazoa; phylum Platyhelminthes; class Cestoda; order Diphyllobothriidea; family Diphyllobothriidae; genus Schistocephalus; species Schistocephalus solidus. Next base: position 107,775 of record WEDG01003786.1, on the reverse strand, counting down.
AAGCAGAGGAATTGTGGGAGTGGGGCTAGTTTCAGTGGTAAAGTGGTTAGCAAAAAACGAGTTTAACAATTCTGCTTTGCCCAAATCATCTGTAACAAATTTTCTGTTACAGTCGAGTAAGGGCGGAGTTACATTCAGACGCTTAGCCGATGACCGAACATGAAAGTTTTGAGCAACAGATTTGAATGAATTGGCATCACTTAGTGCCCGAGACTCCCTACGCTTATCTCGCGCGAGCCTTATTCTCGATGCTAATTCAAATATTTGTGCAATCCTTAAATGAACTGACAAAGGGCTTTTAGATGAATCTTTAAGTTGCTTTCGTAATTTTTTAAGTCTGTTCTGGAGAAAATGCGGAACAGTAGAAGAAGCTGAATGTGAATTAAAAAAATCTTAAACGGGATAAAAGCCTGGATTTTTTTCTGTGAGGCTCTGCAATAGCTCACGGAAAAAAGTTTAGATCATTGATTGAGAATAAGCTATGCCAATCTAGAGTGCTTACGAAATTATTTACTGTTTCATGGTTTATGTTAGCAAAGTCGAGGTTATTGCATTTAAAACTCAGGCTTCGTAAGAAGGGGAATTGGAAAACAACAGTGAATTATTGCGTGATCACTTGTAAATAGATCATGATGGAAATTCATAAAGAGAGGGTGAACATCGTTTGTAAAAAAATTAAATCTAAAAATGTTGTCATTTCTAGTAACTGATCTGACCAGTTGGGATATGTTTGTAAAAGTTAATAGTATCGACCAATTTCTGATGTTTTAGGCGGAGAGGAATTGGCCTGCCAGTCAATGTCTGGCAGATTAAAAATCGCCTACGATTATTTTTGACATCAAACTGAGTGTCTGCAACTTTTTCAAATAGTTCACAGAGCTCGCTTTCATTGCCAGAATAACACGGAGGATTATAGACACAGCCAATTACCGCTTTTTTTATTGTGCGGGAGGATGACTGAAGCAAAGCATATATTTCCAGAAAAAGACGAAATGTTCAGATGAAAAGGGAAATGTACAAAGGATGACTTAATATAAAGGGAGGCAACCACCACCACGTTTTTCAGCGCGGTCTTGTCGGTACAAATTGAAATTATCTATAGCAAGCGTCGAGTCAGAAATAAGAGAGTGAGCCCAGGATTCAGCGATGCACAGCACATCTGGATCAAGCTCAAAGGCTACTGTTCTAAGCTCAGCCATCTTATTAACAACTGACCTCGCATTGAGTGAAACTAAGCTGAGCGTATTCCTGAGCGGCAGGTAACGCTCATCAGTATTTATAAAAAAGGATAATTTGGTGGCGGAGAAGAAAACTGGAAAGAAGAAACGAAAGGTGGGAAACAAAAATTGCTCTGGTCTACAATTTGTCGAAATGTTACTGTTAAGAGAACTGAGATTATTGTACAGCGGCATATTTGGATGAAAACCTTGGAAGGGAAGGCTATATTGTGGCGTTTGAAAGATAGGGGGTAGCATAGAAATGAGATTTTTGAGGGACGTTAGCGAAAAATTGGCGGAAAAACGTGCATTTGAAAAAAGGAATAATTGATTTCGAAAAAAACTGGTAGCATAATTAGAAGCCTTAAATATTTGTGGATTTCGGACGATTATTGGGTTGGGAAAGATGCTAACGTTAGCGTTCGCAGCTGTTGTAGATGCTGAGGGGTTAGCAGGTTTCCCATCGGTAATGCCATTGCTGATCTTAAAGCCTGGATTAGCCACAGATTTAGATTTACAAGGAGTTTTCTTAGGGTTAGTAGATTTGGCAGGTATAGCCGGCATGGTTTGCTTGGGATGAGAAAGAAGTGGAGTTGACACAATTTCCCTCAAACCAGAAACAAGGTTAACGGGTGAAGATTCAGCTGGAATCGAAATTCCTGTGAGACTTGTGAGACTTGTGAGATGGTACGATAGTGCTAGAAGGATTCTTAATACATTCAAACAATTCTGCCGTTTTGTGGTCCGTTGCAAAATAATGTAAGTATTTTCTATGCACACCATTGATTATCTTTTGTAAAGAAGCTGAAATTCTTCAATTTTCGCGAGGCAGAGACTGTGTTGGGACTTGTTTTTGAGCTTATTATCTGCTTAAGTTTAGTATAAGTTACTGCTGAAGTCTGGATGGCTGTGGGTATAAAAGATGTATTTTTATCTTCGGATCGCCCAATATCAATCATAATCCAGCTCCATACAGACTTAACTATGGATTGAAATGGCGATGCCGCAGATGACTTTGGAGGTGACTGAATTCAGTTTATATAAGGGAGATAGGCAGAGCCTTTGAAAACCATTTTTACAGATAGACGCTAGTAAAATATACAAACGTTACATGGCAATTGTTTATTTTTATATTTAGAATTTATACTTGCATAGCACTGTCAAGGCACTGTCTAAGCAAACATAAGTAACGAAATAAAGTTTTGACTACGTGTGCAGATAAATGTACAAATACTGAATAATGTAGACAGAACTTGTCCTGATAGGTCAACAGTTAGCGATGTTTTGAGATAAATTGTGAACTAGAAAGATAGGCAGTGAAAAAACCCCTTCCTTTAAAATTGAGGCAGAGTTCATTAGATCTTCATTTTTGAATAAAAAGTAGGAGAAAAAACTGCTTAGGCAAATAAGGCCTTTTATCAAAACTTGATGAGTTAAAAATGTGCCTTGCCGAAGTATCTCCCGATGTGATAGCAGTAACCAAAACCTGGCTGTCGGGCAGTATTCAAGATAGCGAAATAACATTGTCTGGATACCAAATATATCGGAGGGACAGAGAAAACCGACAGGGTGGTGGAATAATTGTGTATGTGAAAGACATGCTAATAGTGTCTGACAAGACGAGCAAGTTTGCGTGCAGCACGGAAGCCATATGGTTGAATATCAAGGCTCTTGGCTCTCCATGTCTAGATGTCCTCATTGTCTATCGGCCACCTAGGATAGACCGAGTCGCGGACACCCACTTGTTGGAACAATTAGAAAATTTATCCAGTCGACCTAATGTCATGATTATGGGTGACTTCAACGCACCAGGAATTAACTGGAGCACTGTTCAATCATCATGCCCGAAATCGACTTTTGATTATGTTTTTCTGCAAAAGACCTTGAAGGCACTTCTCACACAACATGTCCCTTTCCCCACCAGAACACGTGAAGGACAAACAGCTAACTCTCTTGACCTGGTTTTCACGAAACATCAGGCAGCATTGATGAGATTATTTCAATGCCTCCGCTCGGTCGTAGTCATCATGTGGTGCTTATGTGGGACTACTCCTTATTCTCCGTTGCGCCTGCTGTAGAGGAAAAGCGGCGTAACGTTTGGCGAGGAAACTTTCATCAGATGCGAGCAGATTTAACAGACATCAACTGGACGTCAATGTTTTCGAGCACCGTAAATGAAGATTGGGAGTCCTTCCGAAATGTTCTTCTGCAACTTATGGACAACCACTGCCCGCTAACGAGTGTCCATCACAGCAAGCGTCCTGAGTGGCTAGACAGCAACTTAAAAAGGGAAATAAACAGGAAGCACAAGTTGTGGAGAAAATATTGCGAGTCTAATCAAGTCGCCTATTTTAATAAGTATAAAACACAGAGGAACAAAATGAGAAGCCTTATTCTTAAAACGCGAAGAGAATTTGAGAAGACGTTGCTGCAAAAGGCAACACAGAATCCAAAGTTAGTCTACAGTTACCTTTCGTAGATGTACAAGGAATAAACATCAAATACCACTGATTAAGACTGCCGTGGGCGTCGAAATTTCTGAAAACAGGGAAAAAGCCGAGTACTTTTCACAGTTCTACCGCTCAGTCTTCACAAACGAGGCAAGGTTCCTTCGTCCCTCAGTGGATAACCCGCCGACTGCAAGCATAAGCCACATACTTTTCTCAGAATTTCTTATCCAACAGGAATTAAAAGAACTAAAAGAGTCGAAATCCCCAGGACCAGACGAGCTTCCACCCAAGCTTCTGAAAGAACTCGCCAATGAACTTTCCGCACCTCTGTCAGTGCTCTTTCAAATGTCCTTTGACTCCGGAACACTTCCTTTAGATTGGAAGCTGGCACATATAACTCCCTTGTACAAAAGCGGTAGCCGGGCGTCAGTGACAAACTACAGGCCCATAAGCTTAACATGCATCCTTGGCAAGATTATGGAAAGGATAATCAAGAGCAAATTGGTGAAATTCCTAGAGACTCATAATTTGTTATCAAGCTGTCAACAGGGGTTCAGAAAAGGAAGATCATGCACAACGAATTTGCTGTATTCGCTCCAGAGGTGGATCCAAGCACTTGAAGATAGACACGCGGTTCACATTGCCTTCATTGACTTTCAAAAGGCCTTCGATACTGTGCCGCACGAGAGACTGCTGTACAAGCTAGAAAGAATTGGAATCAGAGGTAACCTCCTCAAGTGGATTGAAAACTTCCTCGTGGGTCGGCGCCAGGTTGTGTGCATCGGCCAAGAGAGGTCAAGTTCTGCTGCGGTCGAGAGTGGGGTTCCTCAGGGCTCAGTACTAGGGCCAATACTGTTTTTAATATGCGTGAATGATTGTGTCAGGAATCTCGACTGTGAAGCAGCAATGTTTGCCGATGACATTAAAATCTGGAATATAATCCAGAGCCCTGCTGACGAAGATAAACTGCAGATCAACCTAACTCGGTTGGAGGAGTGGTCGAATCATTGGCTTTTGCGGTTCAACGTCGATAAGTGTACAATACTTCACTTAGGCAACCCATCTGGATCTGCTGAAAGTAGAAATTACTTTCTGAACGGTGAAGCCTTAAAAGACGTGGAAACCCAAAAGGACCTTGGTGTGCTGACGACCACCACCTTAAAACCATCGTCTCACTGCTTGAAAGTGGCGAAGAGCGCAATTTCGGTGTTGCATGCCATTAGACGAGCCTTTTTGGATTTCGATGAAGATCTTTTCGCGAAGTCTTTTGGAACATTTATTAGGCCGCATTTGGAATATGCTATGCACGCCTCGAAACCCTGGACAGTTCAAGATCAGAACTGCCTCGAAAGAGTACAGAGGAAAGCCACCAAAATGGTTAGAAGTCAAAGCTCCTTGCCATATCCAACCCGCCTAATGAATCTTAATCTGTTCCCTTTGAGTTATAGGCAAATGCGTGGTGATCTCCCTGCAGACATTCCGCATTGTGAAGGGATTGGATTGTTGCCTGGAATTCTCGGACTTCTTTGAATTTGCCACCACGACCCATCTCCGAGGTCACCCATTGAAACTGCGTGTCCAGCAGGCGAGACTGGATGTGCGCAAGTTCTCCTTCTCTGTCAGAGTGGTTAAACCATGGAATGCCCTCCCTGAAGACGTTGTGATGTCACCATTATTGGAAAGCTTTAAAAGGAACCTTGACAGTTTTATGTTCCGCAACGAGCCTGAGCGATGAGGAATTTATCTTAACCCTCGAGAGTCGTGCACCACTTGTCATATTTTATGACCGCCTTTTGTACCTTTGCAACCCACATGGTTTCTCTGTATACCGCACTTAAATTTACGTTACAAATAGGGTACTCAAAGGCCCATGCCTATTTCCCTCAATAAATTGAATTGAATTGAAAAAAGGTCAGGTGGTAGTTTAGGGTAATAAATCAGTAGCATTTCAGAATAAAATAATGAAACGTCGAGATGGTTCATTCTTGATCACTTAGGCTAATGAAACAAAATCTCCCGAAAATGCGTCAATGAACGTGAGGGCTCAGTATCTTAGAATCCAGAAAGGAATTCTGATGATGGTAAGTATCCAACGTAATGGCAACATTTTAGACTATGGAACCCCGAATGTGTATGTCTGAATGTCTTCATCCTTTGGATTACTGGTGATATAAGGAGACATTATGTTTCATGGGGACTCGAGCTAGTGAAAATATAGTTTCAAGAGGGTCACGTAAATTCCCGATGGTTCTTTCTCCATGTCAGAGAGTAAGCTGCTCGGAAAAGATGAAAAAAATAAAAGGTTAAAAATATCAGTGTTAAGATAAATGTGAAGTCCTCGTTTGAATGCAGATAGACTAGTTAACGTCCTTATTTAAATTGGCAAGTTATTCTAAAGAAAGCTATGCATAGAAGCAAAGAATAGAGAGCGTTTACACGTGAAGGATGCAGGGGGAAGTATAATAAGCGCAGAATGTCTTAGGTTATAAGGAAGACTAACTGGGGTAATGACAGAAAGCTTGGGGATAGTTGAGCTTTTATTTAGTCGGAAAAGGAGATAAACGCCTGCTTCCAGTCTGCCCACACAAATAAATTTTAGTTTCGTTAGCTGGCATCTTGTTGTGTTGGAAGCAGTTGAAAGAGTCGAAAACAGGAATTTTTTGTGAAATGTGTTTGGATATTTTCAAATTTTGAACGGCTAGATTCGTTCATTTAACCGTAGAAAGACGGCAAAATTCAAGAATGGGAAGCAAAAACAAACGATAAAGTCTTAATTTAATTTCAGGATGGTAAAAATTAAAAGAAACAAAGATGCAAATTTGAGTAGCTTTGGCTGTAATTCTATCGGCATGAGTTGAAAGATATAACAATATAAGCAATAAATGCGCCTTCTCAATAAAAATCGCTTTTAAAAAACATTAAAAGATAGGAAGAATATTCAGGACCGACTCAGCCATTTGTAGAGGTCAAAGGTCCTGGATAACTTTAGATCTTCAAGGGATTTTACCCTTTTGGTTCACTGGGCGGTGGTCAGTTTGTATTGGTGTGGAGCCTGTTTAGTCAAGTCAAATAAGGTGAACAACAAATTACAATTTGATGTCGTTTATTGAGGAATTTTGGCACGAGCAAAATTCCCGATTTTCAGAAAGCCAATAGGTACGTAGTTGCATGGTTATTGTCAGGAACATTATGAGCGAAGTGTTAACGGTTTTCAAACTAGTAGAGGATTTTGGCAGATTTGAATAATTCTTTGACCCACTTGTGAAAAACTCGATGGCCTCGGTGGGATTCGAACCCACGCCAGTAAGGGGAAGGCTTTAGTACAGCCAGCGCTCTTGCCAACTGAGCTACGAGGCCCCACCGGGAGCCGTGAGTTTAATCACACTTGGGTCATGTTACCCGCCTTGCCTACTGCAACGTATGAAATCCACCAATTCTGATACAGCAAGCTGACTGCCCAAGCCGGATTTCCTAAGCAATCAATTTAGAATCCACCAGATGACTACCAGGCTGTAGCCAGGCTAGAGCGTTGGCTGTACTAAAGCCTTCAATTTGCTGGCGTGGGTTCGAATCCCACCGATGCTGCCAAGGTTTTCACAAGTGGGTTTTCAAACTGTCCAAGCTAGAGAAGAAAATTATTAACGTGGTTCCTATGCACGCGATGATATTGTTTTTAACGAAGTGGTAACAGGGGCCTCAGCCGATCACGAGTGGCGTTTTTCAAGGCACGGTTCTAGGTCCTCTTCTCTTCATTCTGTACATAAGCGAAATTTCAACTTTACTCACAAATTCACAAAACGTCGTTTACGCTGACGATCTCAAGTGCATTTATTCATTTTCTAAAGACACTGCCAATAGTTGCGTTGAAAAAAATCACCACTGATCTACTTATGCTCTCACGTTGGAGCTGTACTTGGCAGATGGAATTTTCTCCATCCAATAGCAGTTTCATGTGTTTTGGCCCGCCAAGCTTCCTGGACCCCTAGTATTTCAAAATAGTACTCTTTAGAACGATCAACCATAAAAGACTTAGGTCTAAGTAACACGAATAAGCTAGCATTATCGCCTCATGCAAATCGAATTTCTGCAAAGGCTGCACATATCTGTGGTTTTATATCACATAATTTCTTCCTTCCGGAAATAAAGTTAAACCTATACCGCATGTTTGTTCTTCCTATCCTAGAATACTGCTGTCCCCTCTTTGGGCTGATGAACGGCTCTGACCGCAGTAAGATTGAAAAAGTTCAGAGGGTTTTTACTCGAAGACTATTTACTCTTCCTGGATCCAGTATCTCTTATACGGATAGATGCCAGTAAGCAAACATTAAATTTCTGTGGGTTAGAAGACTCGAAGCCGGTCTCTGCTTCCTGTTTCGCGTTAACTCTAGCCCAAATCTCCCACGAATTAACGCTCTCACTCCAGTATAATTCAGTATAATTCAGAATATATAAGGGAGATAGGCAGAGCCTTTGAAAACCCTATTTACAGATAGACGCTAGCAAAACAAGCAAATGTTACATGGCGATAGTCGTTTTAGTATATCAATCATTGCTGTCGACTAAATATATGTTCATCAAGTAAAAATGCATCAAGTCTTCTTTTAAACATTTCAACGCTTTCAGCCTGAACAACTGAGGCTGGCAGCTTGTTCCATTCTTCAATCACCCTTTGGGAAAAATAAGTTGGCCCGTACTTCCAAGTTTGGCGTGATTTCTTTTTCAGTTTGTATTGGTGACCTCGGAGACTTGTCATGTTTGCCAATTCAAAAAGTTGGCCATCTGAAGAGCACAATCAACTCCTCTGACCAGTTTGAAGACTAAGATCATATCCCTCTGTATTGCCTATAAGAGAGGAAAAATTTTAAGTCTTTCTAGGCGGCCCCTCATAGGGTAGGCATTCCAATCCGCTGACTAGTTTCGTTGCCCTCCGTTGAACTTTCTCCAGCAGAGCGTAGTCATGTTTCGTCCAAGGGCGCCACGCCTGAACGCAATATTCCAACACCGGCCGGATAAATGTTCCATAAACGCGCCCAAAAAGCTCTCCGTCAAAAATTAACGAAGGACCTCCTGATTGCGCCTAAGATACACATAGCTTTCTTTTGCGATATTCGCACAGTGCGACGATGGTTTGAGAGTTGGTGTTATCCATATACCCAAGTCCTTTAGAATATTTACCTCCTGGAGTTGGTGACCACTGATGGAGTACTGGTATTCAAACTCAATCAGCCTTCTGGAACTAGACCGCAGTCGGATTATTTGGCATTTGTTAAGATTAAGGTTCAGCAGCCACTCATCACACCATGTTTGCAATCGATCTAAGTTTTGTTGTAATTTTTCGCGCATCCTCCGGTTTTTTTCAATCGAGTTCCATAACTTCAAATCGTCAGCGAACATTACCTTCTCGCATGTCAGACAATCCAGGCAGTCGTTTACGTATATCAGAAACAAAATGGGACCCAGAACGCTGCCCTGCGGAACTCCACTGTGAACGGTTTCCCAGTGAGACTTGGTGTCTCCGATACAAACACGCTGGCGCCTGTCTGTGAGAAAGTCGGCCAACCATTTTAGTAGGTTGCCAGTCACACCCATTTGACGGAGCTTAAAGATCAGACGTTTGTGTGGAACCCTGTCAAAGGCTTTTGCTAAAGTCAATGTAGACCGCATCGACTGACAAACCCATTTCTAATGATTTTTGTCCAACTTTCCATGGATGTGAGCAAGTTTGTGAGACAGGATCGACCACTTCGAAATCCATGTTGATATGAACTTAGCAAGTTATTCTCTTCAAGATGCCTCATCAGTTCCGTTTTAATAATCTTCTCCATCATTTTGCAACAGATACTTGTGAGGCTGACTGGTCGGAAACTGTTTGGTGATGTCCTCTCTCCTCCTTTATAGATGGGGGTTATGTTGGCTATCTTCCACTCGGTAGGCAGAGCCCCCGCCTCCATCGAGGGGCTTGACCCTTTGCCTCTCGTAATTCCTCCATGATCATTTTGCCACCCTTTAGCTCCACAACTTACCGGTCTCAGTTTTTGCCTCCAAATATGCTTTCATATGGAATAATCTACCACTGTAAATTAGGTTGTCGTCTACATTAGCTATTTTCAAAACAAAAGTACGCAAACATTTAACTTCGGAAGAAATAAAGTCCTTATTGTCTATTTCCTTCCCAAACTCGCAACTTTTGGATTTTGAAAAGGGTCCTCCTGGTATTTGAGGCAGCTCCCTTGATATTACATTGGTCTCTAATTATATTTCCATCATCCTTTGCAGTCAATCTTTGCATTCACTTTTTCTTTCCCTCCTTTTAAACTAGCATTGCCAACTCTTGACAACCTTGATACTTTCCTCCGAATTTGCAACCTTGGCGATAGTCTCCGGGTTCTGTTGATGATCGAGGCGGGTTCTGATGGTTTCGCCTCTTTGGTGATGGACTATGCAGTCAGCAAGGTTGCATCTGGATGATGATCTCGTGACCTCTACTGTCCCCTTTTCGCTTCGACCATGTTGTCTACGATGAGTTCGTCCTCTCTCACCTCCACTGGTGTTAATAAACAGTAGCTCTGACTGCTTTATTATCTCTCACCCGACAAGGAGCGTTCCGAACCCTCATACGTTGTCAGCAACACCAAAATACTATCCCATTGCATTAAGCTATTAATGTTTTAGTGAAGCAGATTTTTCTCCTATTTTTTTTAAATTGGCAGCTCGCCGAACTTCACCTCCGATTTAACCCTAGGAGTTTTTTTTAACTGCTTCTTTTCCAGTTCACCGTATATGCCAAAAATTGTTGACTTTTGTTTTAAAAATGGCAAATCGTTTTGAATCGGATATGTTTACCATACTACTCATTTCTGCTGTTCATATGGATGCTCACATAGTAGAATTTAGAATTTATATTTGGTTAGCACCGGGAAGGTACTGTCTAAGCAGCAATTATCCACTTTGTATTTATTTAAACGACGGTACTAAGTTTGTAATGATGGGGCCCTCTGGGCCTTGAATATACAATTTATTTATTTATTTATAGGGTTCATGTTGTCCAATTTTGAGAATAAATTGTAGCGTCTGACGATGTCAAGGATAGTACACATTGTGGAGTACATCACTTGGAATAATGTCAGCCATACAACGCCGACAGAATCGTCAAGCTCTTCATCCGGCACACATATTTAGATAGAAGGAGAGAATTAGTTGATAACGTTAGGAATCAATGTAAAATTTAACAAATGGTAGACAACAAAATAGAAATGAAAAGATACAAGCCGATACCGGGGCCCTGTACAATCGAGCCATTTCAAGTGAGAGGTGGTCTCGAATGATCTGCTAGATGTCGGTGGGGATTGGAGCGCTGTTGGCAACTGCGGGTGAGTGTCATGGAGAATCTGATGGTCAGGGACTTGTGAGACGGTACGATAGTGCTAGAAGTATTCTTAATACATTCAAACAATTCTGACGTTTTTGTGGTCCGTTGCAAAATAATGTAAGTATTTTCTATGCAAACCATTGATTATCTTTTGTAGAGATGCTGAAATCCTTCAATTTTCGTGAGACAGAGAATGTGGTGGGACTTGCCTTTGAGCTTATTATCTGCTTTAGCTTAGTATAAGTTACTGCTGGAGTCTGGATGGCTGTGGGTATAAAAGATGTATTTTTATCGTCGGATCGCCCAAGAACAACCATAATCTTGCTCCATACAGACTTAACAAGGAATTGAAACGGCGATGCCACAGATGACTTAGGAGGTGACTGAATTCAGGTTATATAAGGGAGATAGGCAAGTTCTTTTAAAACCCTATTTACAGATAGACGCTAGCAAAATATACAAATGTACTATGGTAATAGTTTATTTTTTTATTTAGAATTTATATTTGGATAGCACTGTCAAGGCACTGTCTAAAGAAACATAAATAGTGAAATAAAGTGAAATAAAGTGAAATAAAGTGTGCAGATAAATGTACAAATACATAATAATGTAGACAGAACTTGTCCTGATGGGTCAACATTTAGCGATGTTTTGAGATAAATTGTGAACTAGAAAGATAATTGAGGCAGAATTCATTATGTCTTCATTTTTGAATAGAAGGTAGGAGAAAAAAACTGCTTAGGCAACTAAGGTCTGGTGGTAGAGTAGGGTAATAACTCAGTGGCATTTCAGAATAAGATAATGAAACGTCGAGATGGTTCGTTCTTGATCACTTAGGCATATGAAACAAAATCTCCCGAAAATGCGTCAATGAACGTGAGGCCTCACCATCTTAGGATCCAGAAATGAATTCTGGTGATGGTAAGTATCCAACGTAATGGCAGAATTTTAGACTATAGACCACCGAATGTGTATGTCTGAATGTCTTCATCGTTTGGATTACTGGTGATATAAGGAGACACCATGTTTCATGGGGGACTCGAGGTAGTGAAAAATTTAGCTGTGAGCACTTTAAAAAGGATCTTCAAGCCTTCGATCAGTGGTGTCGCACATGGCGCCTTTCACTTTCTTGTCACAAGTGCTTCGTTATGGTTAGTGGTGACAACCATCAGCCTCATCTAAGAATAGACGGTCATGACCTTAATGTGACCGGGGTTATAAAGGATCGGGGCATATCATATTCTAGTAGTCTTAATATATCAGAGCACCGCGCCCTTATTGTCTCGAAAGCACGCCAAACCACTGGGTTTATTTTAGAAATTTTGAAACCGTCAATATTAGGACCAACCTTTATAAAATTTATGTCAGAGCTAGTCCAGTTATCCAGTCCGTAGTTTTTCAGGGCCTACCTGAATCAAATGCCCACACCTCAAATGAACGGATATCCGCTGATCTTGCTATTTTTCAGCACCTGCTGAATGATATACTTCATTCAGGAGAGACGATAACCGTTCGCGCTACCTTCAGGCTCGGAAAAATGGATATTGAACAGTCCCAAAATGTGAAACCACGGCCTATCAAAATTGTCTTGGACAACAAGGAAGAGGCTAAGTTACTTTCTCTCGAGAAAAACCAAACCTTCGAAAACTCTCATAAAGCAGGTTTTTCCAGCCGGACTGTCTCCAGCAGAACGTCTGAAACGCCGCAAATTAGTGATAGAAATGAAGAGGAGACTTGCAGCTGGAGAGAACAATCTGGTGATTTACAGGGGACGCGTGATACAGAGAAACGCAACATTGCTTTGGAACCAGCCAATGCTCATGATGGCATCGGCAAATTAGCATTGGCAAACTCGAGACAAACGGAATTTGGCTCTGCTGACTGCTGCATACTGAAATTTCTGCATACCAACACCCAAAGTCTGTTTTCGAAAGCTCGACGAACTGAGAATTCAGGTAGCCGTTCTGTCTCCCGATATTATAGCAATCACAGAAACATGGCTGTCACAGAACATCAGTGATTGCGAAGTAGCCTTATCCGGGTACCAGCTGTTCAGGAGAGACCGCACCCAACGCCAGGGTGGAGGAGTTGCTGATGTATGTTAAAAAGCAATTTCACAGTGTGAAATGACGGAGAAGATTAGCAATGGTATTGAGGCTATTTGGCATGAAAAATAAAGACGCGGGGATCGCAGTCCCTTGAAGTCATGACTCTCTACCGACCACCGGGGACAGACACCGACGCTGATACTTGTTTGTTGGAGAACATAAAGGAGATTAGTAGTCAACCTGATGTTGTTCTCATGGGTGACTTCAATGCACCCAGCATTCGATGGAACGATCTGCAGGCGCAGAGCTCAAAGTTTTCCTTCGATCACCGTCTGCTAAAGACAACACTTGAAGCTATTCTCACACGACAGCGCGTGGAGGACAACAGGCTAGTTGTTTAGATCTCATCTTAACTAAATATCCTAACAGTATAGATGAGGTACACCGCCTACCTCCACTTTGGTCGAAGTGATCATGCAGTACTTTCATGGGAGTATGGTTTATATTCTGTGCCATCTGGCAATAAATGAAACCAGGCCCAATCTATGGCGAGGAGACTTTTTGCAAGATGAGAGCTGAGGCATCACGAATAGACTGGGATCTTCTTCTCCGGAATGTCACTGAGGACTGGAATTTATTTAAGGAGTGTTTGTTGAATCTAATAAAATGTCCATTGTCCGCCATCACAACTTAGGATATCTAACAGACCACAGTGGCCAACAAGGGATCTAAAAAAAGAGAGATTATGAGGAAAGGAAGGCTTTGGAAGAAATTTTTCCGATCCAATGAAAATTTAGCCTTGCAAGCATACAAAACTCAAAGGAACAAGGTTAAAAGCTTGATCTTCAAAAAGCCGACGGATTACGAGAGGGGATTTGCTCCAGCGAGCAGTTCACAATCCCAAATTGCTCATACAGCTATGTAAGAAAAAGCAGCACGTAACAGGAACCCGATTCCTGTTATGAGAAACGATGACGGTTTCGAGATATCAGAAAATAAAAACAAAAGCTGAACACTTTTCTCAGTTCTTTCAGTCGGTTTTTCACCAGAGAAGCTGTTTTATTCCATCTAGTAACGAGACTATGGGAGCGCCACTTATTCAGGATATGCTCTTTCGAGAAGAGGCGGTCTTTGAAGAACTAAAAATGTCTGAAGGCATGCAAATCTCCCTGGCCCCTCGACGAGATTCCAGCAAAGCTACTCCTCGAACTTGCTCGAGAGCTGGCGAAACCGCTATCCTTTCTGTGCCAGAAATCGTTCGATACGGGAAATTCTTTCCTACCGACTGGAAAAACAGCTCCACATCGCACCGCTTCACAAAAGTGGTAGTCGTGCATTTGCTTCAAACTACAGGCCTGTCAGCCTGACCTCAATCTGTTGCAAGGTTATGGAGAAGGTTGTCAAAAAAAATTGATGATTTATTTAGAAACCCGTAACCTCTTATCAACTGCACAATACGGCTTTCGTAGGGGAAGATCGTGTGTTACGAACTTACTTTATACGATGCAAAGCTGGACAAAAGCATTCGATGCAAAAGACACTGTGCATGTGGCCTACATTGATTTCCAGAAGGCTTCGATAGTGTTCCACACCAGCGTCTCCTTTACAAGTTGAGAATGTTTGGTATTTGAGGCAAACTTCTTACGTGGATCAAGAATTTTCTCGTTGGTCGTTCCCAAGTGGTCTGTGTAGGCGGATCGCGATCAAAGCGCACAGTCATCGAGAGTGGAGTCCCACAAGGTTCAGTGCTCGGACCGATTCTATTTCTCTTGTTCATTAATGATTGTGTACCGGACTTTGACTGTAACTTTGACTATGTTTGCGGACGATATAAAAATCTAGAAAGTTATCCACAATGCTGCTGATGCAGACGATTTCCAAGAAAAATCTTCGTCGATTGGACGAGTGGTCCCGCAAATGGCTCTTGTCCCTTCAACTCAAACAAATGCACACTGCTACGTCTGGGAAATCGAAATCAGGTCACCGATATGCGACCCTACTATTTAAACGGTTTGCCACTCCGAGAATCACACACACACACACAGAAGGATCTTGAGTTTTTGATGAAAGACAGCCTGAAGCCTTCTACGCAATGTTCCAAGGCAGCTAAATCCGTCAATTAAATACTGTACGCTATCAAGCGGGCATTTAAAGTTTTCGACGAAGACTGCATTTTTCTTTGGTACGTTTGTAAGGCCACATCTTGAACATGCGATCCAAGCCTGGCGACCGTGGACCCAACAGGACTACAACATGCTCGAAATTTTAAAACCGTCAAAATTAGAATCAGCCTCTATAAAATGTATGTCAGGCCTAGTCTGGAATACTACTCGTTTCTATTTAGTCTTCTGCACGCTAGTGAACGAAAGAAGATAGAATCAGTCCAGCACTTCTTTAAAAAGAGATTTTCTATAAAGAACACCGACACCTGTCCTACCACCAACGCTGTGAGCTTACAAGCCTTGACCCGCTGTGGCTTCGCAGATTACAGAAGGGACTATTTTTACTGTTTAAACTTCTAAACAGTCGTACATTTAACCCTTACATCTCTGAGGCACCTCGACCACTCTCGGCGCACCAGTCATCGAGATGTATTTTTATTTCTTCCTTTGGCACGCACAGTTAGATACCGACAGTTTTTCCGGTAAACGCTATAGCAATCTGGAATAAGCTACCTAGAAGTATCAAAAATTCAGCAAAGCTATCCCTTTGTTTACGCGAACTGTCACTAGTTTTTCTACATTCAGGACACCTTCCAAAACTTTTGTGTGCTGACTCTGTTGAAGCACTCTTCGGTTCTGATGGCGTTCACGGACTCTGAATCCTGTGCCGGTCTTCATGCTGAGGGGAAAAATGACTGGCTCTGCAGACCTCAATCGGCTTATTTCTCAGTCGACAGCGAACAGCCGCTCGCCGACATACCTGCTGGTGCAGAATACCGGATCCGTAACACTGAATGGAGAGGTTCTTCACCGGGCACCTGTGTTAACGCGTCCCTGTTCAGAACTTTAATTACTCAATAGGCTGCAGTTTTTTCTCCTGAAAATACCCGAAACAACGATCAGGAGTTTTTTCACTGTCAGCTTGACCCTCTACTGTATATATTTATTTGACCTTGCCTGTTAACTGGCAATAAATAAATTAAATTAAATTAAAGGGTGCAGCGGCGAGCAATAAATTAGTAAGAGGTCAAGGTGAACTGCCATATGATATTCGTCTAAATAACCTAAAGCTCTATCCTCCGAGTTCTAGGCAGTTGCGCGGAGACTTGATACAAACCTTCCGTATCGTGCGTGGCATGGATTGCGCTCTCCTATGTGATGACTTTTTCCAACTTGCCACTACGAATAATCTCCGAGGTCATCCATTCAAACTTAGTGTGCCCCAAGTAAGATTGGATGTGAGGAAGTATTTTTTTCACTAACCGTGTCGTGGAACCGTGGAATAACATACCTGAGGCGATTGTTATGTCCCAGTCTGTAGAAATATTCAAACATCGGCTTGACATACATATGTTGCTACACCACGAAGACTATGTGACTACTTAACCTTAACAATATCAGTGTATCACCTAAATCTGCCTAAATTCACGTGAATTTTACTTTTTTACTTTTCTTATTATTCTTGTTTCTTTTAGGTAACACATAGGAATTTCAAAGGCGTAAACCTTTTTTCCTCAAATAAACTAAACTTAACAGAAATCATTACTCAGTCGTTGATCTCCTGATTCAGAAGTCATCCCAAGCGAAGTGTAACTCTTAGTTTGGGTGGTTGCTCCTGTAGAAGTTGCAGCTATCACCGACCTCCTCCAGCGGACATGGCTGCAAGCTTCGATGTGCAGCTTGTAACGTAACATTTCCAAACGAGTACCTCTATCTTCATTAACGGTCGCTTAATTCTTTGAGTGTAAAGACAAGAACGCACATTCTAGGCTACCAGAGCATGTGCACTCACTCAAGCAGACATTTGAATGGAACGGGAAAGATGACGACAAGGGCTGTTATTGTCAATTTTATTGTTTCAATCGCGCGTTTTTCTATCTATGATCAAATTTGTAATTGGAGAATGCGTGATTTCTTGGCATTGGCCTGGTATATTTTTAGAGCCTTCACTGCGCGGGGATATGTAGTGCTATCTTTTACTAGATCTGTTAAGACACCCCAGAGGGCTGCGAAATCTACTATGAGCCAGGTTGTTGTTTGGCGGAGAGTGATGCGAACTAACCTAGGCCACACAAGCGATTGCAAGTCGTCCTCTTCGTAGGACTGTTAAAAGTTGGGAGGGTGGATGAGGGATTATAAGAAAACGGGAGCATAAAAACATTGTGGGGACACACAAAATATTGGAATCATTCGCCAGTTTAGCTCGCAGGTTAAGGCGGTTGCCAGGGTGTAGCTACGAGGCAGAGCCTATATTTTTTGGAGCCATATATTAGCGCCAGGGGGGTGTTTAGGGAGCTGAGAAGTAGTTAGCACCTGCACAAGGCACAGTAAAAGACCAGCTACAACCTTAATAACGGAATCCCTATGTAGGCACCACAAAATACCACATATTAAGACGCAGTTAATGATGTGTCTGGAGCAGAAAATATTTTTATGCTTAGCCCATCATTGGTTTGGCAGTATTCCCTAAGGCCACACGAGTGGTTTCTACTTTCAAGAAAAATGGACAAAGTCGTCTCACTGCGTGTTCCGAGGGCAAATCTTGAAAAAATACAAAATTGCGAACTCCAGGCCAACATTAAAAGTAAATGAAAAGATTCCAATAATGAAAGTTGCAGATATTATTTTAGAACCACAATATCCGAATGCACACTAGTGGTAAACTCACCCACAAGGTTTGCTATCAGGCCGAATTTCTTTCCTCGCATATATCCGCCACAAGGATCTAGAGTAGAAGAAACATGTTTTTAAATGTTATAGATATCTGGAAAATCATTCAGCGTACTGAAAACGAGAAGAATCTACAAGATAAATTTGATAAACTGGCTGCCTGGCACACCAAGGGGCTTTTAAAATTTAATATATCCAAATGTGTAAGCATACGTTAGGAAGCTAGTTCGAGACGTTTTACCAGAACGGCAGTAAAGAGAAAATTGCATTGCACTTAAAAATGTAAAAATATAAATATCTAGGTGTCTGGCCAACGTAGACTTTGCTGCCCTCCGAACACGGCAAAAAAACTAGCCGAAATTCAGCGAGCGTAATGAACTTTTCAAAACACCTACTTACTCTGTTCATCATCAACCGAGTTTTAAACCATCCAGGTCGGGCCTGATGGATCTCTGGATTTGGACAGCATCATTATCTAGGAACTTATTTTATTTACTCTCAATCAAGTACGATTTTGATTAAAATAATAAAAATTTAAATTGGATTGAAGAACTGAAAAAAACAAAATTGATTAGATTAGTATACACAGAATGCAAATACCAACCAACGCTTTTTTCAGACGTTGTTTACTTTCTCTTCTCACCTTTACGAACATCTCCAGTTGCCTGTGTTCTATTGCACACTTCTCGACTCGCGCAGTAATGTTGAGGTGATAATACAAGTTTAAAACTTAGTTCTTGTTACCCACTGTCGTGGTGGCTTTCTTCATACGCTGATTTTATGACAAGGTTTCCATATAAAACCATCCTCATCAGAATCTCGTTAATTATCATGGAAAAGAGAGATTACATCCAGGTGTCTCTTGATTCAAAACAGTCTTGCGCCCTTCTCGTTCGAACTTTTTAAAAATTAAAAGTAGACCACCGTTGAGTTGAAAATTGACTCAGGTGGGTTGTTTTGACGATTAAAATCAAATAAGCGTACATCGTTTTAATTAGGTAATTTACCAAAAGCCTTGAAAAGTAAACGAGTGGTGCACTGCCGCAATTTTTAATTTCGAAGCGATGGAAAGGGTGAGGTCTTGTCCATTTTTAAACGTTTTACGTACTTCAAAGTTTTCAGGTTTTCTACAAAATGTACCATTATTTTTTCGTTTTATTGAATAGCAGTTAATGCACATGAGTCTTATCTTCTAAACTAAGCCGTCGGTAACCGACGCGATAGTAATTTTCCAGACATTCGCTTGTTCGTTCAGGCTTAATGACGCCTGTCCTGGCAGGCCTCTCATTATTGACCTCAATTACGCACTCACACGCACGTACTGACCGCGTGTGCACATACGATAGCTTTTTTTGGGGCTTGATCCCCTCCCAGCGTTAGTGCGAGTCCCTGTCAGTGTCCCTGCTATAGCAGGGACACTGACTGGCTGAGACTGCAGCCTCCACCTCGTGTGTATGCAAAGGTGAGTCTCTTTCTAAAACTACAGCGGTTGATGGGAAATTTACAGCACAATGTTATTAGCGTGGCCTCCTACCGTGCATATTTAAGAGTACTCCCTTGTGTAATATTTTGGTAGTAAGCTCAGGACTCGTATAGCAGTGCTACATCGACTGTAGTAACTATTACAGGAAAGTTGTGGGACAATCACTTAATAAAATTTCGTTTTTACTCTTACGAAAAAAGCTGTCGACAGTGCTTTTAATCTGCACCTATCGAACTGGAATCCTGAAGTTTAAAGGACCCTACGCATAGATGTTCTGCTGGCGATTGTGATATTATGTCACATAAATCCAAAAGCTCCTCCTTAAACGACCTGCGACTGTTTCCTTACCAATGTCTGCGTTCTAGTCATCGACACTCAAGACGATATTTACCACAGCGCAGGAAAAGAGGTCTTGCACAACTTACTTAGCCCTAAAGCATTTGTGACGAGACAATATCTTATCAATACCTTTGTTTTATGTTTGCGGAACGCTTTCCGATCAAGCACATGCACTCGTAGTTGGCGGCACCCATATGTCCACTTACTGTCCTTAAACATCTTACAAAAGTGTGTCTTGGGGTGCTGGCTCGACGAAATCTGCAATTTGCAGGAATATTTTGCCCGGATTCTTATTTTTGCCTTCTGACTGCAAAGCAAAAAAACACGAAATGTAAGAATAACGGAAAACTGCGTGCATACAGGGACCATGTGCACGTATACCACAGCCTAATGAGGTTTAGGACAATTTTTGCGTAACCAATGTCACAGCGCATCTAGGGACTGTTAACGATTCAGCGTTACAATGACGTAAAAATGCTTATCAGCGGCGTGCGAATAATCGCCTTTGGATATTTTTAGGCTTGCTGTTAGGGATAGTCATCATTGGCCAGTTTTCAGTGTTTTGTGTCCACTTGGTCATAATTGGATAACACGACAAGGAGTTGCCGACCACAGTACTCACTGCAATCCCGGCTGTCGTACTGGTCACCGAACCATCCAAATAACCCGTCATTCATGATACGCTATATGCGATCTCTCCCCTTTGCTACTGAGTTTAGGATTGACAATGAGCCATGTTACCTGTGCTCGTCAACAATGAGCAGGTGGGAACTACTCAAGACATTTGAAGCTGTCAGCCAGTTTGCAATATCTTTTCTTGCAGACATCTGAATGACTGTACGATCTCCGTTTGAATATCCAGTTAGAAGATGTTTGCGACCATACTGCGAACACTTATTGGTGACCATTGGTGATCTCGGCGCATAAAGATCCAAGTAAAATATGTGAATATTATTGTAGCTTGAAGATTTTCGTGAACCAGCTTGACCATTCTAGACCTCAATTACCATCAGCCGATCATGTTGGGTTTTTGCCGCACCGTCTGGCAACTGGTGACGGCATGTAGTCGGTTATTACAGGAATGTTCTTAAAGTGCGCCTTCAGTTTTATATAAGTTAGGCGGCCATTAAAACGTTGCCAGTCAAGCAATGCATGGTTCGCCATCGCGTGGCCCGTTGTTATGGAAGATTAGGTACGAGTTTGTCCTCGAGAACCTGACTTTTGAGAGCATGAACAGGGGATTCAGGCAGCGCACACTCAGGTTGTAATTTTAAAGACTGCGCGTCGTCACACTTTGCCTGTACCACCTAGAGAAGTTCACACCGTCTAATATTTATTATTTAAAGAATTATATATTTGCTGAAACAGTTCCTTTACCCTCTCTCTCTCTCTCTCTCTCTCTCTCTCTCTCTCACACACACACACACACACACACGACAGTTCGACCGTCGTAGTCCGACGATGTCCACCGTATGCTCATGGGAAAGTTGAGCAGGGACGGTGACTTGCGCGTGATTTAGTTTAAAGTGATAGAAGACTTGCGCTGCATCTACCGCACTCTCTCCTCCTCCCCCACCTGAGCCCGGTGTCAAGACAGAGTCAAGAAGACCGGAGGCGGGAGAGGACGCAGGTGGCTGGCGCGGCTGGGTCCCCTAAGTCCAAGCCGCCCCTATGCGTGCCACCACACCTCCCATGTTCGGCATTTGTTATGGGAGCGCAACCCGAATAACGCATGCCATGCCCTAATGTGGCCCCCGTGTTGGTCCAACGCATCTACCACGTGGCCCGTTTAGGGGGCAACACCCCGCCCCCCCCCCCACACACACACACACATTCGACAGTTCGACCGTCGTGGTCCGACGATGTACACCGTATGCTCCATGGGAAAGTGGAGCAGGGACGGTGACTTGCGCGGGACGGTGACTTGCGCGTGATTTAGTTTAAAGTGATAGTAGACTTGCGCTGCATCTACCGCACTCTCTCCTCCCCCACCTGAGCCCGGTGTCAAGACAGAGTCAAGAAGACCGGAGGCGGGAGAGGACGCAGGTGGCTGGCGCGGCTGGGTCCCATAAGTCCTAGGCGCGCCTCCACACCTCCATGTTCGGCATTTGTTATGGGAGCGCAACCCGAATAACGCATGCCATGCCCTGATGTGGCCCCCGTGTTGGTCCAACGCATCTACCACGTGGCCCGTTTAGGGAGCACGACACGGCAGTTCGACCGTCGATTTCGACGAGGTCCACCGTATGCTCCACACCAGGTGGTGCAGGGACGGTGACTTGCGCGTGAATTAGTTTTAAGTGATAGTAGCCTTGCGCTGCAGCTACCGCACTCTCTCCTCCTCCCCCACCTGAGCCCGGTGTCAAGACAGAGTCAAGAAGACCGGAGATGGGAGAGGGCGCAGGTGGCTGGCGCGGCCGGAGCCGCCCCTGGGCGTGCCACCACACCTGAAGACACACACGACACACACACACACACACACAAACATCTCTCTCTACGTACCTTATAAAGTGACATTGAAATTCACCTAATCGATTGTACCAGGTCTGAGCTAGATAAGATCTGTGAGCGCCGATCGCTTATTGGCCGATTACAACCGCTAAGGCGGGGTCTCGTAGCTCACTAGTAGAACGTTTGCCTCAGTGACTAAACAGCCTAGATTCTGTTAATGGTCAAAACTGTTTGCTGGCGGAAAATAAGTCAGAGACGACCATCACCACCTTTTTCACTGATTTTTACACTTCGAGAGAGCTTATTGACTCGTAAAGGACTCTATAAATTTTTGTATTGGTACTCGTAAAGGCCGCCAATGGAAAATCTGATATTTAAAAGTGAAACATAATGCTCCTTAGTAATCTTTTTAAAATACCAATCGCTGAGAGTCAACGCAACAAATCAACTTTTTGCCATGCTGTGTCAGGGGACAGTGTATTCTAAGGAGCCCGTGGAAAGCGGTTTTGAAAGTGTATGCTATTAAAAGAGCTATTTCATCCAAGGAATCCATTTTTTGGGTGGGTAGAGGGAGTTGAGCTGCGAAGCCAGTATTCAGGAGCGCTAAAAATTGTGAAACTGTTCCATCCTCTTCACGTTTCACAATCTCCTAGTCAGTCTTGTCTTCCCTAAAACATATTACCGAAATGCAGCCAAAATTTCGTCAGTTTTTATGCATTGTATTCGAGCACACAATCATTGGCTGGTAGGAGAAAAAAGACACCTGATTTTCTCTCTAGCAGAAGTACATCAACT
Organism: Schistocephalus solidus; assembly: GCA_017591395.1. NCBI lineage: Eukaryota > Metazoa > Platyhelminthes > Cestoda > Diphyllobothriidea > Diphyllobothriidae > Schistocephalus > Schistocephalus solidus. The sequence goes on along the minus strand of WEDG01003786.1, from coordinate 84,791 downwards.
TACTCGGTTGTAAAGCATTCCTCCTCCTCCTCCTTTCTCTCCTTTCTCTCTATGCCTTCTTTTAAATCATTAGAAGCGAAAACAGTGGCAAACCGGCAGACCGACTGCGTTTAAAATTGCAGTCGATCTAGAAAACGTTCCCCATGGCTTCATCGATGTTCCGGCCTCGTCCCCTTCTCCCGACTCCTTCAAGACGGCCATGGAGGGCGACACTAACAGTTTGGAGGGGGTGCGTCTTTTGTTATTTTTCTTATTTTTGTCCTTTTCCTTCTCTTCGTCCGAAGAACACGCCTTTTCAGACTTCCCGAGAATCGAACCCGCGATCCGTTGAACAGAAGTCCAACGCTCTAACCATTGAACCACGGGCTCGTGGTCTGGCTGGTTTAGATCAGAAATATTGACTGCATTCCTTGATGAACGCTCACCTAAGGCTAACGGAACTCACTCGTTCCGCTCTGCCTTGAGGCTCACTCTCCAGCCTCGCCAGCAACTGCACAGCGGCTAGTAGTAGAATAGGCAGATGAATATTGCCGGCAGGACAAGGAAGGGTTGCACAGCCCGAGGTGGAGTATAACTGGCTGACGACTAATAAGCCAAAAATGGCCATTCCAGTCTTACTTGTAATATTCGTCTGCCTATTCGACTACTAGCCGCTGTGCGGTTGCTGGAGGGGCTCGAGAGTGAACCTCAAGTTAGAGCGGAATGAGTGAGTTTCGTTAGCGATCCGTGAGTGTTCATCAACGAATGCAGGAGGGTAGAGCAGCATAAGCTTAAACAGCCTATAAACAGTAAGTGTGAACGGAGTGGGATGAAGGCATTCAGGCGTCAAGTCTAGTTCTGCCAGGGAGTGGGTGACGGGTAAGGTGTCTGACACTTAGCCATGTCTCCATCTTGTCGCGCTGGCTTGAAATGGCAGATTTGAACACGCATGCTGGGTTCCTCTGGGCCAAGGGAGACTTAGGGCCTCTATAAACGCTTACTACAAGCACAAGGTTGGTCTGGTCACTACTTCTGCCGTCTCAGGTATCCACGAATGCCGGCACTTTATAAATGACGTGGCCGCTCTCAACTAAGTGAGCCACAATTGCGCTATAGATAAACTTTATCATACCTTCATTTGACCAGGCATGATGGTGCTCTTGCCTCTGTGTGGTTAGGTGCCCAACAGGAGAAATTGAAGACTTATATGTATAATAAAGAAACCTAAAAGGGCAGTCTATCCTTGTCTTCAAGACAGAAGTGGAGTTCTTAAGGAACACGTCTTATCTTAGTGGCGTAGTACAGGCGTTTAAGCGACGCTGCAGAAGTTCCCTTGCCTTGCAGTGTGCGAAATAGCTATTTATCAGCCGTTCGCACGTTGAGTTTTGATGGACCTTCCTCCATTTATATACTAATCGACTTTTTGGAAAGCCGTTTTCTCGCAGTGTTTTTTTTGTAAGGGCGAGTTCTTTCTCAAGTCTATCTGTAAAACATATTCTCTTAGCTGATTTGGTGAGACAGCGGCCTAAGCTTCGTTTCTCACTTGACGGGACAAAACTGTATAAATTAGTGTATTGCTCTGTCCATGTTTTCTTACGAGGCCCAATGATGAATAATCGAAAGCGTACGTTTACCGAACCTGACTTCTTAACTTTATTTTAGTAACAGTAATAATTTCAACTATGTGCGGCTCAAACCTTTCTTCAAACTCTGCTAATAGGGCTCTGTGCGTCGAGCCTGCGTGGTGGCGGATCGGCCTGCATGCTAATGCGTGGGCGGAGCGACCGTCGACACAAAGTGGCGACAGAGAAGGGGGCACTAGAGCGGCTGTTACAGTAAACCGAGGGACTTATCACCTGGATAAAAATTACAGATACATGTTGAGCATCTAAAACTGCCCTCTACGTTGTGCGGACTGCGATTTCAGCGAAAAATACTCACTACCACCTTCTCTTTTGAGTTTATACCCCATCTACTTCTTCCTTTTCATAATTTTTAACACTTCTTTCCCAGTTTTCTCTTCCTAACTGAATGGCTGGTATATTTGAGTTATCTTTCTTCAAAAGACTAGTTGGCGAGCAAACGCATTTCATCTCGTCATACCAGTGAGTCGTGTTAAAATCAATAAGTTTCATCTCGTCATACCAGTGAGTCGTGTTAAAATCAATAAGTTTTCATCTCGTCATACCAGTGAGTCGTGTTAAAATGGGGGAGGGGTGGCGATAAGAGACAAATGGTTAATCTGCAGTGAGGGTTTTGGTGGTCGTTCACGAAAGGCAGGGGGAGGGGAGGGAAGAGGAGAACGGCCTGGACTGCATGTAATTAAGCCGTCGTTGGCCATGCTAAGCGCGGAGCTTGTAGGAGGTTCCTTTGTGCGCACAAGACCGGTTTTCTCAACCAGGTGGCGGTGGCTTCTGCTGTTGCTAGCAGCCGCTGACCAAAGTGAATTGGGATAGTTTGTTGGCACTTTATAAATCACACGGAAGGCTTCGTTAGGATCCACACGCTGCCCGGAATCCGCCAGGTGTGCGAGAATAGCGCTGTTTATGCTCTTAACTTCGCCTTTTCTCAGCCATACCGGGAGGTGTTCCTTTATTCTTTTGGCTAGGCGCCGACTCGTGCGACCAATATAACCTGCTTCACAGGAGCAAGTGAATGAGTTGATACACATGGAGGTGGTCTTAGTCGGCAACCTATCCTTACCTTCCCAGTGTAAAACAGGGTTGGTTGAGAATAATATCCGAATTTTTGCCGCTGGGAAGGTTCGTGCGACGGCTTGGTCAAGGCGTCTTTTCAGGAGTTCACTTGCCGCATCCCCTTGGAAGGGGACTTTGAGAAATAGGGTTTTCTTTTCTGCAGTAAGTGTGGTGGGTTTTTCTGGTCTTGCGACCATATTCTTTGTAATAAATCTATCCGGATAGCCATTTTCGCGAAGTAAGTTCTGGATCTTTCGGAGCTCTTCTTCGATACAGTCCGCCGAACAAATTTTTCTAGCCCTTTGCGCCAAACAACGGACTAGATTGCGTTTCTGTTGGATGGGTACGAAACTGCCGAAGTTTGTATATTGTCCAGACCAGGTTTTCTTCGATGAACGCTCCTTCGGACACTACCGTCAGGTCTTCGGCTTACGAGAACGTCTAAGAAAGGAAGCGAACCTTCCGTTTCTACCTCCAACGTGAACTTGATGGACGGATGTGCATGATTAACAGCATCTAAGGGTGCATCTACATTGGTTTCTGCATTGGCAATCGCAAAGATGTCGTCAACGTAGCGACCGTAGTGTTTTAGTTTATTGATCTGATCGCTTAGCTGGGATTTCTCCAGTTTGCCCATGAAGACATCGGCTAAGAGACGTCCAAGGGGCGAGCCCATAACTACACCATCTATTTGTCTGTATAGTTGGTTGTCTAAAAGAAACTGCACGTTCAATGTGCATCTTAGTAATAGTTCCTTTAGTGCATTCGTCGGTATTCCTATTTCTTGCTGATTTGTCAATAGGAATTTGCAGATGTAATCGACTGTCTCAGTGACCGGCACGTTTGTAAAAAGCGATGAGACGTCTAAAGAGAGCATCACCATGCCGTTTAAGTTTATGTCTTTGACGTCGTCAATAAATTCGAAAGTTGACTTTCTGCTCAACCAGACCTCTGTTATAGTGCTCTAAACTTTGAGTTTTTTGCAGATTACTTTACTTCGAATTCTTACTGAAAGTGTGACTTCAATTTCAGGCCACGTCCCCGGCCCTGTGCACTCCGACACAGCTGGTGAAGTCGGCTACTGTCCCCGTGGATGACATACTCACCCTCTCCACCTTCACTAGACGGGCAGTGATCGATTTCGGCAATGTTCTTACAGTTGGTCGTACGGCCACCCGCTACCTCGCCCTCCTAAATATGCACTCCTACACCAAAACTGTGCGTATCAGCCTTCATTCTTTTCTTGTTATTATTACATTAAGTTTGCGTCTACGCGTTTCACACACACGCTGGACCCTACATGAACCCGGGTCTCCTAGCGGCGAGAGTTACTAAATAGACCGTTGTTGTTGTTAAGCCGCCATCTCTTCAGCGTCATTGGATCTAGAAGTTAGCATGTGCCGACCATAACCCTTCCCCGATCGCCGAAAACACGGTTGAGCTGCGACTCGTTGAGCCTTATAACAGAAATATGACTACCTGTGGTGCTTGGATTCAAAGGCTGCCGTCCCCCTTCTCTCTCTTCCCTCGGCAAAATATTTAACAGCCGGTTTATCTCCAAATATTAGGTTGTTCGGTAAATACTAACCGATTTCGGAAAAAAACGTTCTTGAACATGTTAACCGCGTATGTTTATTATATTAGATTCACTTTTCGTCACACGTCACTATTCAATCAAGCAATTGATCGTTAAAGTTTCACCGAGAAAGCATAGAACACACTTTGAAACACAGGATTCTCTGATTTTCATTGAGCTACTGTTGGAACTATTTATCGAGCTGATGTACCTTACTTATTTACCTCAGATGGTCACACACTGTTTAAATACGGACATCAAGTGCCTCAGGCATTTCTCTGACAAACTGATGCGGTTTTTCTTCTGCAATTGCTTTTAAGAGTTCATTGTCAAGATTGCATGGACGTCCTCTGTCTTCTTCCTCTTCTACTGTGGAATTTCGGAATTTCTGGGCCCGTCTGCCCGTTGAGATTTCCGGCTGTTTGGGAAGCATTATGACCGAGTTTGAACTCATGCAGGACAAGTATATTAGTTTCTTTTATTTTTTTAGTTTTTAAGGGCTTATCTGCTTCAAAAGTATACTCTGAAAGAAATTAGGGGAGAACTAGTAAATTATTAAGCAGATAAAATTTTATATAAAACACTGTAAAAATGACAATTACTTGCAGATGGATCCAAGCTGGAATCCGAAGGGGCAGGCGATTGAATTTAGTGTCCCAGCGATCGCGTTTACTTCTTCCTCAGGGAACACATGATAGGCCAGCGAGTAATACAGGATCGGTGGTACTAGGACTAATAGAGCTTCAACGGGCATATGTGCACTAACTTTGTGCCTCTCGCCGCCGCCGCTGCCTCTCTAAACCTGCCTGTCTCCTTTTCTGCTCACTTCAGGTTGTTTGTGAGCGTGCTCTGCCCTCTGATGAATTCTCTGTCTTCTGGATGGCGGTGGACACCAGTGAGGCAGTTCAACAGGACGAGAATCTTGCCGCCGCCTCATCACCGTACGCCCTGGTGGATATGACCACACCGCCTGTCTGTCTGGACTCCTGTCCCTCACTCTCCCTCGGTCCCTGCCACAAATGCCTCCTGCGCATCGCTTGGACCCCCATTCAGCCGACCATACAACCGGGAGGACCGGCCGAAGTGGCATACCGCCACATAATGCAGTTTCGTGTGAACGGTACCTACGTTGTGGAGGCGGCGGTTGTCGGTAAGGTCCGCCTGGCGACCGTAAAAAAACAGCCAAGGGCACGCGCGAGAGCTCAGAAGCACGTGAGTTTACTGAAAGCTGACTTTCCTCTACCCCACCTCCTCCTCCTCCTAGTCTATTCCTACTTTAAGAAAGGGATTTTGTTGTATTGTGACAACCGAATTACACCGAAAGTAAACTCTCAAAGCCGGTACACGTTTCTTACCGGTTTTGTGTGACTGGTTGGGGGTTCTGTTCGTGCGTCTTAAACCTTTCCTGTTTGGTTTCGGGTATAGCCCCCGATGAACGTACAAATCAGCACCTACTAATTCTCGCGGCCAAAAGCCTCTTCACCTCACACGCACATGTGCCTTAAGTAGCTTATTTGCCAATTAAATTGGCAAACATAACTGGGAGGATCCTTATGCCAAGAACGATGTTCCAGACATCGCTTCATTCAGTAATCTTGTCTTTTTTTAAAGGGTGTGTTTGGATCTGCATTTCTTAAGCGTTGTCACATACTGCTGTTTCAAAATAAAGCGTCTCTCTCTCCTTTTTTTAATGTTTGTTGGCTTTGTCTGTTTCAGAGGGAAATGATCGCTCACCAACCGTTGGCCGACACCTCGAATCTCCAGATGGGCACATTTCTGGGCTCGCCGTATGTCTCGATGAAGAAGGTAAGTCGATTTGCATACCTCCACAGATGTCCTTGCAGTGGCACAACTCCTAGAGCATTGGGTTGACTGGTCGATGCGTTTTCTGGTCCAAAGGTGGCTTAGTTTTGATTTCCTCCAGGGTATCATGAAGTCTGTCGACCGACCATCCGCGAAGTGTGGACGCCTCCACAACTTCAGCCACTTTTATAGAGGAGAGATGAATTGCACACGAAATTTATAAATCAGTCAATCTGGGAATATGGAGTCAATGACAGAAGCTCTCAAAAAATCCATTTAAGCGTTACAGGTTTGCAGGAAGAGTAGTTAAGTTGCGAAATTTTTTCCAGATATTATGTGTGCGAAATTCATAAAACTGATAATAAAGCATCAATGTCAAAAATTTGGAGCAATTGCTAAATAACAGCGGACAACACACACCACATTCGCAGTACGAAAGTTTTACCAGGGTCAAAGTTAATGTAAACAAATCAACCTATTCAAAAGACAATTTGGCGAGCATACGTTAGCTTTCGATAAATTCTCATCAGGCCTTTACATTTATATCACTGTGTCAATAAGTCAAATATGCGGGTAAGTAAAACAAATTGTACGGTTGTCAGGGGTGGGGGGGGAGGGGGATAAAACAAAATTGCGGTCCGTTTTCTGATTATGGTCAGAGGAATGGTGGCCGCCGGAACAGGTAATTAGATGCGGGCGGCTAAATTGGTGGCTTTCGGCCACGGTAATTGCGGTGCCTGTATAAAGTTCTTTTGAGCGCACAGGACCGGTTTGCGTAGCCTGATTGCCGCTGCTTCTGCCGTAGCCAACAGACGCTGTCCAAGGAATTTTGAATAGGTTGAGGGGACCTTGTAAATTACCCGGAATGCCTCTTTGGCATTTACACAATGGCCTGTGTCTACCACATGTGCGAGGATAGAGCTGTTTATGTGATATAAATGTAAAAGCCTGATGAGAATTTATCGAAAGCTAACGTATGCTCGCCAAATTGTCTTTTGAATTTTTCAATGGGAATTTTCGCTACTTAAATCAACCTATTTAAATAAAGGTAGTAGCGTGCGCATAGTTATCTCAGTAACTCACTAGATTGGATTCAGGGAGTTCTGGTCGCCGATGTCCGGCCTGATTACAGAGGCAGTACTGTAGAGACTGGAGGCACTGGCGTTCAACCAAGATTGTGGTCCATTGTGATGTTGCTGACACATTTGTCATCATCAGTTGGTACAAGATTGAGGATTTAACAAAGAATCTGAATTAAATCGTCCCCGATATTCAGTTCACAATGGAAAAAGAAAAAGACTGTCAGTTGCGGTTTCTGGTATGCATATATATTTAAAGGAGGTAGCGTCGGATTCGATATTAAGTTGCATTCAAAACAAGGGTAACTTTTAAGATGCGCATGCAAAGCATATATATATATATATCGGGGAAATAATTTCTGAAATTATTAAGTGCAGGACATGGAGTCAGGTGCTTCGGACATGAGTTATTAGGGTCAGACCCGAAATTTCAATGAACATTTGGGTTGAAGACAATCAACCACTGTGGAACAACCACGTAATGCCCATTCTACCAACAAGTAGTACTACAAGTAGTATGAATCTTATATGGCAAAGACGTTATACCGTACTTCCGACATAGGTACTAGCTAAAAGCCCAGACACGTGTTTCGCCGATTTTTCTGCTGCTGCGTGACACAGCAACGAGGGGTTCGGCTCCTCAGTGGGTCCCCCAGCGTTCTCTGTGCGGTTTCTGGTATATGGACTCCAGAGAATAATCGGGGAAATAATTCCTGACTCCATGTCCTGCACTTAATAATTTCAGAAATTATTTCCCCGATATATATATATATATATGATCACAACCGATCACAACCGACAAAACAACGAGCCCGTGGCTCAAATGGTAGAGCGTTTGACTCAAATACCAAAGGTCGCGGGTTCGAATCCCAGGTGTGCCACACTTGGGATTGGGATATGACTGGCTGATGACGGCTAATAAGCCAAAAATGGCCATTCCGGTCTCCCTTGTCTTTGTCGGTTCCATTCCATCATATGCTACACGTCGCTATGCGACCGCCTGCGAGGGCTCTAGTCTGAGCTCCAGGGCACAACGGAACATGCATGTTCCTTAAGCAGATCGGTGAGCCCCACACTATCATCATATTCCCGATCACAACCGACAAAAACAACGAGCCCGTGGCTCAAATGGTAGAGCGTTTGACTCAAATACCAAAGGTCGCGGGTTCGAATCCCAGGTGTGCCACACTTGGGATTGGGTATGACTGGCTGATGACGGCTAATAAGCCAGAAATGGCCATTCCGGTCTCCCTTGTCTTTGTCGGTTCCATTCCATATATATATATATATATATATATATATATATATATATATATATATATATATATATATATATATATATATATATATATATATATATCAGAAGAAGAGGCGATCACGGGAACAATAGGTTTAATATCCTGACGTTTCAAAATCAAACAAGATTCCATCGTCGGAGGTAGGTTCAGTACGGCGCCTCACAGTATTTATGGGTTCTGAACATGCTGACTCTACAGCTATTCGTGCAGGGTGCACTGCAGGGGGGTGGGGGAGTTAATGGCTGTCCTACTGATCATTGATTTGTTTCTTCCTCGCCTCGCCTGGGGGCTGTGTCGGGATGGCAAGTGTCATTGACCTCGTCTGCATTGCCCGCGTTTGTTGTCCCGGACCCGCATGTCTGTTTCTCGTGCCTCGTTTGCATCTGTCCGTGCACTTCTCATCGGTGGTTGCTGAGTCGTTGCCGGTGTCTCCGTTCCTATCGGGTTGGCGACGCCCATCATCGGTGTTCGTACGCAAACTATGTTCACCTGCGTCCATGTTCATGCCTGACCGGAGGTCTTGCTGGTTCGTGTTCTCCGCGGTTATCACATTGAATGTGTTGGTGTGTTGCATAGGTTCACCCAGGCATGTGTTCTGGCTCGTTATGCGTTTGCTCCGACGATGGAATCTTGTTTTATTTTGAAACGTCAGGATAGTAAACCTATTGTTCCCGTGATCGCCTCTTCTTCTGATTTGTGCCCGGGGACGCGCATTTTCGCTTCAATTAGCAATATATATATATATAGCGTTGGTTGGACGGGTTTACCTTAACAGTGTACACGATAGGAGGACGGGGTGGGGAGTCCTTACTTTACTTTGGCGTTCTTTGCCGGCATACACACAGGAAATTGCTGTCAGTTGACATGTCTCTGGTTGAGGGGGGCTGCCATTGTCTGGGTCCGCATTGACCTCAATTGGCGCCCTGGGTCGATAGTCATGTTTGCGTGCCGAGGGCATGTCTCCTCGTCTGTCGGGGTAGTAATTGATGCGGCGGTAATCATGAGTGCGCCTTCGTCGGCCCCGATGTGTGGCGTGGTTAGGTGCATATCCGTCCTAGGTTCTCCCCAGGTGGAATTCACGTTTGGCCTAATTCCGTGTTTGCTCTTACGTTCGATGAGCTGCGCCCGGAGGGCCTGGTAGGCTGCCGGAAGGGCGACACAACGGTTGATCGACGTATGCTCCGTATGCCAGGCTTCGATTGTTTCCCTGGTTACGCGGTCATTTCCTCGACCCAGGATTTCGGCGTTTTGGAAGGCGAACGTGTGCCCAGTGTTCCGCCACCAGGGACAATGGGTCCATTCTCCTCACTGCCCGCACGTGTTCGGTAACACGGGTCTGCAACCGCTTCCCTGTTTCTCCGACGTAGTTAACTTCACAGGAGTCACATTGGATCCGGTAGATGATTTTTGACGTCTCACCTCGTGGAAGGGGGGCTTTCGGTCTCATAACTAGATTCCGAATGGTTGAATCCGGTCGATGGGCGATTCCGATCCCCAGCGGTCTGAGGAGGCGGGAAACTGCCTCAGAGACGCCGTCAATGTATGGCAGTGCGTGCCAGACTTTTGGCTGTTCTGTTACCAGATTTTGTCTTGGTTTGGCCAGCCTGCTGCGCTCGATGAAGTTACGAGGGTATCCGTTGGCCATGAAAAGGCGCTGGAGGTAGCGGAGTTCTGCCCTTTTGTCGTCCGACTCGCTGCAATGTGTTTCTGCCCTTCTATAGAGAGTTCGCACACAGCTGCGTTTGTGGCACAACGGGTGCTTACTGTGGTGACTTAGGATTTGGCGTGTGTCGGTTGCCTTCCTATAAACCGTAGTTTTTATGTGCCCGTTGGATTTTCGATGGACAAGAACATCCAGGAATGGCAGTTGGTTGTTAATTTCGGCCTCAATTGTGAATTGGATGTCCGGGAAGATGGAATTCAGGACATTATTGAATTCTTCGATCATTTCTCGTTTGATGATGATGAAGGTATCGTCGACATCATCTACCGGATCCAATATGACTCCTGTGAAGTTAACTACGTCGGAGAGACAGGGAAGCGGTTGCAGACCCGTGTTACCGAACACGTGCGGGCAGTGAGGAGAATGGACCCATTGTCCCTGGTGGCGGAACACTGTGTGAACTCTGGGCACACGTTCGCCTTCCAAAACGCCGAAATCCTGGGTCGAGGAAATGACCGCGTAACCAGGGAAACAATCGAAGCCTGGCATACGGAGCATACGTCGATCAACCGTTGTGTCGCCCTTCCGGCAGCCTACCAGGCCCTCCGGGCGCAGCTCATCGAACGTAAGAGCAAACACGGAATTAGGCCAAACGTGAATTCCACCGCGGGAGAACCTAGGACGGATATGCACCTAACCACGCCACACATCGGGGCCGACGAAGGCGCAGTCATGATTACCGCCGCATCAATTACTACCCCGACAAAGTAAAGTAAGGACTCCCCCACCCCGTCCTCCTATCGTGTACACTGTTAAGGTAAACCCGTCCAATCAACGCTGTGTTACAAAAATGGCTATCGCCCCCTATAAATACTGTGAGACGCGGTATGATACTCACCTCCGACGATGGAAGCTTGTATGCTTTTGAAACGTCAGGACAATACACCTATAGTCCCTGAGATCGCCTTTTCTTCTCATATATATATCGCGTTCATCATCTCCTGAAGAAGACGAAGAAGAAGAGGGGGCGAGTTCATGGACCAAATTGTATATATATATATATATATATATATATATATATATATATATATATATATATATATATACGTGATAAGATGGAACCGGTGGCAGGCGCTCTGCCTGTGGGGCCGTGACAGTGAATAATTTCTGTTTAGCTATGACCGCACACAGTAACCTAAGTCAAAGAACAATGAGAAATTGCAGTGAGTTTACAATTTTCTTATGGGTCACAACGAAAAGGCGCACGTTGCGTGAGTTGCACCCGTGTCGGTGCGTTTGTCTCTGACTGCGTTTTGGAACGGGCAATTAGTTGACTAGTGAGCTGAATCGGGACTGCTTGATGCCGCGGACGAGTGAGGCACTGCAATGTCACTTCAGTCTGACGAGCCAATGTAAAATATCTCAGAAATTTCTTGGGCGTTGGTGGGGTCCCCTTGATTCCACCATTCTGCTCTCTTTCTGACCTTGCCCCTCCTCTCTCCCTTTATACCCTTCTAAGCCTGCTTGGACATCGTGTATGGTGGAAACTGCAAGCGACGAACCCCGATTTGCATCTCCCCTCCGTTTAAACGATGACCTCTTGCCTCTTGCACTGTCCACCTCTCCTCTGGACGAGACTGTCATCCAACAAGGGTCCTCAGTAAGTTTACTCATGTTTTGCTTCCTGTTTTTGACCTCAATGCTGTTATCGCAATTCTAACATTTAATTTTTTGATCTGCAGCTAGCCAACGTGACTCAACCAGCACAATCCTCACAACAACTGCGAATTTCGGCGTTGCCTCTTCTTCCTCAACCTTCCGGCTGCCCCTCTGCGTCTGGAAGACCCAAATCTGTCACGCGTTCACTCTCCTCCATTTCCCTGGATCGTATGGAAGAGATGATGCAGCCGCCAACTAAAGTCCCGCATTCCCTCAACTCCCCTACGGTCACTGAGCTGCGCAGGCGAGGTACGTTCTCAGCGTCCGTTACGGTCTTATCCTCTATCCTTACTATCAGATGCTAGGGCGCCAGAGTCGATTGTTCTTGGTCATTGTCGCCAGCTAGGCGCATACCTTGTCAGCCAAGCGGCAAAAACCGGTGCGCAGGCAGTTGTGAAGGCAGATCCTCTACTACTTAAGGTACGACCTCGAGCCTTGTCGGCGGCAATCTTCAACACTCATGACAGTTCCAGCGTTGCATGCCCCGCGGAATGAGCACAGCGTCGGTGACTCGCATGTGAATTCGGTTATGGCAAGGCAGACCTGCATAGCATCTACCTCACTCTCGCTCCTTCCCTTCCCCCTCATCCACCTAGCTCCAGCGGCTAGTGTCCCTACGGCCGGTGGACGGCCCAGGCGCAAGTGTCTGAAAGAGAGCTGGACAGCGATCGAGTCTACCTGTACTCAATAACGTCATGGGACACGCATTTTCGCTTGTATCGACAAAGAGCTAGACAGCCCATTTACGCGTGCCACACACGCACACCCTGATCATCACGGCGTGTACTGGGTTTTCATGTTGAATGGCTCGGATCTCACGTAAGTGAGAGTGCCGAAAAAACACACTGGGAAGCAGTCCTTGCAGCCTAACTGTCAGGTACAAAAGGGAATGAGTTGCCGGACCAATTGGCAACCTTAAAAGTCATGGCTTCTGACACGTAATGATAGATCCAAGCGCGTCAGTTTTAATATAGTGAGGAATGTCCTGATGTGTCGTGAAAATTAATTTCCAAGTGCTTGTCTCATTGGGAAGACTTATCGTTGAAAGTGCCACGTATGGGATGAGGGCGTTGTGACATCTATTGTACCGATCCAACAATAGCCAAACGGTGTGTGACGCTCGTTGTACGGAGGTTTTCGGCCTTAAATACCACTAAACTTGATTTTGTTTTTGTGGCATGACGTGAGGGCGAGATAAAATGAGCTTTAACGCGCTCCCACTTTGTCCACTATTACACGTCTAAGTGTCTTTCAGAATATCATCCCGCGGTAAACGTCGTGAATCAAATAATCCCGCTCCTCCGAATCGTGAATCAAATAGAAGGGACTGCTCATTTTAACCACTTAAGCAATACCAACTCCTTTGTGATCCGATGCGATACAGCGTAGTTTATGCGTAGCAGGCTTAGACAACTTAAGCACATACCCGGCCGTCCTTACTCGAACTTACAAATGATGCTCTATGGTAGAAGTATGATAAATGCTGCAATTCTCCTTACTATTGTCTGCTTCATCCGCAACCGAGTGTGTGAGGGTGTGTGTTGTGAAGGCGAGTAACTTGGAGCGATTTCTGGTATATCTGGCATCGAGTTCTTCGGCTATGCCAACTACCGAATCTCACCTGAGATAACGCGCTCCCCTGAAGAAGTAGTATGTTTTGTTTACATATTACTCGACTTTTATAAGCAGGTGTTATGTATTGAAATTTTACAGAATGGTGCAATCTTCCTCAACTTTTTTGTAAAAACCTTAGCTTTACATTTTTTATTCCTCGTGTTGAAATTTTACTCCCTGTAACCCCACACTCACTCTGTGTTCCGGGAGGTTTCTGTGTGAAAATGCGAATGGATGGGTTTAACGGGTATTCACTGTTTAATTGCATGCTGTCTTGCGCCACGTATCATCTGATAGGATTGCTAGCGAAATTACGACTACAAACACCAGCATGCTGGTTATGCGTTTCTGGTAGTTGTACATAATTTCACGGCACAATTTGCCTGGCTTTTATCAGCGTTTGACGAAGGGTTCTTGTTAGAAGTGTGGGGTGTTATTATCTGCTTGCAAGTTTATTTGCTCAGTAAATCACTTCCTCAAACTATTTCTGTTTGGGGTAGTTTGTGAGTCCGTTGCCCTAAACTGACTTTGTTTGTGGATCGTTACTGTATGAACGACAAAACACGTGCATGCCGTCTGATAAAATATAGGCAAGCAAATGTGATTTACGAGATTGTTTGAGAAAGGAAATAGCTGTCTGGAGTAATAAAAATGACAGAAAAGGTATTTTTCGTGCTTTCTGTACTGTTTTCTCAGTTAAGTTACTATACAAAAATAATTGCCCCCAGGGAGAATCGAACTCCCGACCCCTGGTTTACAAGACCAGTGCTCTAACCCCTGAGCTATGGAGGCTCGTGCATCGGCCTGCTTGTTTCGACCAAATTGTGTCCTGTTTGATCCCTAAGCCAAGTATTTTCTTGCACCATATCAGTCCTTCTGAAGTCAATGTCGAGCGCCCGTCAGACGTCTCATTCTCCGCGGGCCGTGTCAGCTTGTGATCCGGATCGCAAGTCTCGACTGTCTTCTGGCCTTTCTAATCTCGAGAGCGTCGGTCTGCGGCACTCCATTAGCCTACACGCTGGATTAAGTTACACGCCCAAGGTCTCTGACTACGAAGCAGACCGAACGCCTGAAAATGAAACAGCTATTGAGACCTCCTACATCTCGCCGTCACTACTCTCCCCCATTCTCAAAAAAGGTTAGCTTGTACGTTTGCATTCCACGTCCGTATGAACGACTTAATCGGACTGCTAAATATATGACTGTCAAGTCACGCTGAGGATTGATCGAAACTTTCCTTAAGAAGTTGGACATCAGCCTATTTTTTAACGGGTTGAAGAACGTCCGAATCAGCAGTATCGTTAGTACAGGCAATGGCCAATCTTATGAAATGTCAACCGAATTTCCCTAAAGTCCGCTTTAGATTAGGAAAGATTATTTAGGTGGATTTTTAATATTGATAACCATGCATAATGATCCCGAGATGTTTCAGGCTCGCCAGAATGCTGACTTTTAAATGTACTTATTTTCAGTCATCTGAAGAAACTACTGGATAAAACAATGTCTTCTTTTTATTATGAGTTTTTTCGCTGATTTTCCATGCCTTGATAAACTGGAATATGTTCGAGCGGGGTGCTCACATATCCTTTATTGTAATTATTTGGTAGCAATACATCTTATTTTAACACCCGAAGAAAAGATAGCTTTAGAATTTTAAAAACTTTTGCAATTCCTAAATAATATTGAGACTACTTCTGTGGTTGCATATGCGTTCTGAGTTTTAAATCCAACAGTTGCAGACAGATGAAAATTACACATTTATAATTTCCATGAAAGGAAAATCATACATTTTTCTGTGTTTAGGGTGATCTGATATAGGATGCGCACTATGTTGTATACTTCATTTGTAACATAGTAAATAAACCGACGGATACGAGGCTATTTGCACACACCATAATCTTTGTCTAGGTTTCTTAGAGTGGAGTTGGTCATACGAGCAACAGTGTTTCAGGTACTGTTTCTGACTTTCTATGCAAATTAGAGAGGTCCAATAAAGTAGCGAAGATTGGGGGGATATTATCGAGGGCAGATCTTTCAGAGATCTTTAGAAGTTCAAATGAACAAGCTATTGACCGGAATTATGCCAGATCAAAAATTATTAGAATGGATTTGGCGATCTCGACCCAAATTCCGAGAACCATTTCCATATCATGACGAACTGTGTCAAGCCAGGGTTTGAGTTTACTTCCTTTTAAGTGGCGCCGGCTCGAGGGCTTCAACACTGAGCTCATAAGGTTAGGCCTTGATCCAACGTGGTAGCGAAGAGAACCTCGAACGACCAATCTTAACTGGGACCCCGCCTGTGCTCGAACTCTCCAACAAACCTCTCAGATCCAGTTGTTCCTTACCTTCATTTAGCTGCCGTCGGGCATACGTGTACGTCCGGATAAAATAACACTATAAATATATTACTAACGTTGGTTCAGTAGAATGGTTATAGTAGTGAAGTCGATATCCACCAGACAGGTGCTCAGTATGTCCGAGGGAAGTAAAGGACACATGTTGTTGGTCGGGTAAACTTTTGTTGCGCCTCCTTTAATCAACTGCGCGCGCGCTCTTTCCCTTTCCAGATTCGAACCTCCTCTTCAATGCCTACAGCAGTTCGGGCAATATATTCAGCTGGGATGCCTCAGAGTCTCTTTCCGAGGCCAGCGAAGTAGGCTTCACGCGATGGATCAACCACGTCTTCCTTCAGGGCATGGCAGTTCGGGAGCTGCAGCCAGTGGCCACTGGTCCGGATGCAGGCACCTCAGCCCGAAGCGCCAGGTTTTCCGAAACAATCATAACCGATGCGAAGGCAGCTGCCCTGCGTTTGTTGCAGTCACCCTCCTTCGCCGCTCCGGCCCACCGAATTGAGCGAGAAGTCGACGCCAGAAAGTTCCGAGTCCATCCGGATGCTAACCTGCGGGCCGATAAAGGTTGGCTGACACTCGCACCGAGATTTCCTATTAGTTCCCTTCTTCCGACTCTGCGAGTTGCCAGGCCATCTAAAACTCCAGCCATTCCGAATTATCAGATAACCTGCACAGTACAAAAACCCTTTAGAATCATTGTTCATTTAATAGTATGTTTGCGCCGACAGTGAAAAAAATCAACTGGCAAAAGTTGCTCCCCGACCGGGAGTCGAACCCGGGCCGCCTGGGTGAAAGCCAGGAATCCTAACCGCTAGACCATCGGGGAGCCGTCGGTATCCTTTCCTTTAACTAACTTGGAGCAATGCCGACGTCTCCGCACCCATGCTGGAGTGGATAAAATCAGGGCTGCTCTAAAGTTTTGCGTTTTTATATGAGTCGCATCAAGGCCAGAATACCGTCCACCCCGGATCCCACAAGGTTGGGCACAGAACCGTTGAATTATGTGTGAATTAGTTTACGGTAATGAGGAATTGCACAGAATACTCCACCTGGCGAGACACAGTCCACACGACCGGAGGTAGACGTGGACGCATTGAATAACAAGGCTAAACAGTTTATCTACGCGTGCTACATACAGCCCGATTTCCACTCCAGATAAACCACGGTACTGTGATCTAATAACGTATATATTTTAAAGGTCCAATTAAGAAGGATCTATATATCCCGTCAGTTGACAACCTTGCCAGCCATGATTCCAACCCAGATGCACAGAGTTGAACAGACGCTTCGAACAAGTTTGCACGCTGCCTTTATAAGCTACGATCTGCCTCGCTGGAACACAAAAGATTGGTCGACTGTTACCCTACTGGACGTGATTTGTTCGCAGGCAACTGCACTTCTTCCTCTAATTGTGGCTACCTCAGCTGTAAACAGTGGGAAACTTACTCGTGTTGTATTAGTGCCATTAAATATTCGATTCACGGAGTTTATACGGAAATATATAAAGTCTAAGGAATGAGAGTAACTCGGGAACCTGAACTCTCGACCCCACCCTCCTCCTCCCCTCCTCCTCTTCTCCGAACGTCAACTCGAAATTCTGTAGATAATAAACAGATGATTCCGCACATTTTATCAATCTTCCTTTTTACCTACTCTGTTTGCCTGCCTTATGACCTTTGTTTGACTAGTTTGCAATTCTTTTTGACAGTAAAAACGTAAGGCTGTGATCTCTGCCTTTTACACTCTCCTTTTCATGCACGGCCTCAGTGTTTCTTTTCTCCGCTATGAACAGTCAAGCACAGGAGATTTGAAAGCTTTTCAACTCCATCTTCCCCAGAGATGTCGGTTAACATTGTATTTACTCCTCCCAAATGCGACCTTTGTGGCAATTCATCAATAAGTTGACTCGAGAGTCTTCTCTTCCATTCTGTGTCATGAATGTGTAGGTACCAGCATGTGGATAGTATCTGAAGGTGGACCTCCAACCTCGTCAGTCTCATTGACTGCTCGCATACCCACTCCTGACTGGAATGCAAAAGTAATGGTTGGTAAGCGAATGGTGCGGGTTCTAACGCGCAAGAAATGAAATAGTTTTGCAGCTGAAACTGGAGGCGACATCATTAGGATGGAAACTGAAAAGACGGATTAACACTGCACACGAGAGCATGTTCTCGGTTCTGGTAGACAATATAAGGCGTTGATGTGCGATACAAAACATCCATCATAAACGGAGGAGTCAATTAAGGTCTGCGCGATCCGCCCAGTGATCACATGCAGATGAAAATACCCCGAGATCGTCAGTTCATCATCTGCGTACTGGTTTTCTTCACTTGGAACAGGCCATCCTGTACTCTCGTATGCTAACTGTTTTACGTGTAGGCCTTAATTGGCTTTATTGTACTCTTTATTTTGGACTGTGTTTGGGAGGAGGGGAACCCTTGGGGCTCCTAAATACCTAAACTTTTTCCTACCTTCGTCATGTAAGTCAATTCGCAAGTTTCAAATAGAGCTAACCCTGAGCATTCCTTTCTTTCTGCAGGTCTTCAACAACGAGTTTGTGAAATATTTCTGGCGCATTACTCGCCCTTATGGCTACAGATTTGTGTGGACGTTCTGTCTGCCTTCACAGCTCCCACCACCAACTCCGTTAACGCCTGCGAGAAATCGCTGACGATTTCCGGTCGTGTTCAGTCTTACCTCTTCGGTGCCGTACCTCCGCTGCCAAAAGCCAAGTTGGAAGAAGAGGAACCCAGCATTAAGGGCAAACATCCGAATGCTCGAAAGCCGGTCGGTTGGGGACGAAATCAACATGTCCCAGGTATTTTTTTTATTTATGCACCTCAACCGAGATGTTGCCCTCTTTCTCACTAGTTGGTGTCTCCTTCTTATTTATTTATTTTTAATTTTCAAAGTCACTTTCAACGATCACTACAACCGGCAGATCGTAAAGCGGGTTCTTGTCCTAATTTGGCTCCTGGATCAGTCGAGGGCGAAGCAGATTGTTCGTTACAGCCCTTGTCTTTTCAAATTGAAGTCAATGATAAAGGTGCGTGCACACTATCGCTGTGAAAACTATCGAATTTGCATTGTTTGTAATTCCCAACTGCTACCCTTTCGCCTCCAGAGCTCTGCCGAGGTCTTGTTGAAGTTCGCCAACCTCTGTCTCCAGGGTGAAGTTAACCTAGTGCGAGCTCTATCAGCCATCGGAGCCACCGTCTGCGTCTCGCAAAATGCCCTTGACGAATTTGATTTCACTGTGAAGAACCTTGCCGTGGATCTGCGTGATGGTCTACGTCTCGTGTGAGCTATGCATTCCGTTCCGTGCTGCTTTTCTTATTGCACTCCATACCACACAGTAATCTTGTCGGGTTTCTCTTTTTAGAAAATTGGCTGACCTGCTTCTCGAAGGAAAAGTATCAACAGATCATAGTGGGCTAAACGATTCCGGCTCCATTTTATCCCATGTCGGAAATTTGATGAGTCTTGTCCGGTTTCCACCTATTAGCCGCCTGCAGAAGATTCATAACGTTGGCATTGCTCTTTCCGCTTTTGAGGCTGCCAGCGAAGGCAAGAATCTCTTCACCGCCGCAGGTATTTATTTGGTAAAACAATGCTACTCATTTTAAATGGGTATTATATTTTGATGTAATTTGAATTGCGTGTATGCTGACTGTTGGGCATGGCTTAACAGAAGAAAGGGCATGCATTTCACATAAAAACCCGTGTACCGCTCAGGCCGCCTACCCACATCCACGTCAGTTATCATTATTTATTAGCTCAGAAACAATTGCTTTCATCGAAAACTATCAAGTTAAAATGCGACTATGAACGGTAAATCATTTAAGCCTAATAAAACTGGTAACCGAGAAATAAAGTGATGATGAACAATAACAAATACAGTGTGCTAATACTTTGTTGATTGTCCTTTTGCGTTTAAAAAAACCGTAAGCCGGGCGGACATAGAAACTTCCAAGTCGTCAATGGTGGACTAGTCTATACAATTATGAAATACGGAATCCAGCTTTTGCCGCATTGAAAAGCGTTTTCTTATCTTGTCCTGATTTTTTTTTATTAGTATAAAGCTCTTTGCGGTTGCATTGAGGTCAGTACTGTTGACGAGAATAAAAATTCTTCGCAAGCCATGGGCCGAGAGGCTGGCTGGGGTGTGACAAATTAGAGTAAGTTAAGTCAGTAAGCGAAGTCAGAATCCTACCTCATTTGGGCGGTACACAGGACCATTATCCTGCACCATTACAGTGTGAATTCGAAGTCGGTGAATTCAGTTACAACAAAAGGTATCATTTATGAGGTCTGTGAATACCTTGCTGTTTATGGTCGCAGTTTTCGACCGCAGGTTTTTTGCTCTCCGCTCAGACTTGACAGTCCCTGACAGTTGCAGTGGCACGATGCGTTCTCGGCCGATTTTGGAGTCTTATCTAAAAATAAAACCTCATCACAAAAGTATATAATTTTCCAGAATTAATGTCTTGGATATATATATTCCTAAGCAAATGAAAAGCGTTTTCTAGTCAGTTTTCCACTTAAAATCGTTTTGTCTGTGCATTTTGCTGACGGAGGCCAAATTCGTCCCTTTTCTTATAATGCGCCGACAGGACATTGACAAAGGTTCCCTGTGAATAGTTCTAAGGGACATATAATCGTTCTTTTTTAGTTTACGCGTAAACTCGTCGTCCTGCTTACTTGTGAACCGTTTTGCTCCGCCTTGCTTAATTCTAGGCACTATTCTATCATTATGGGAGTCAGACGGCAATGGTTCCCCTGGGTAAGTAAATCCTAGTGCTTGTGTTTCGGGGATCAACTCGCGTACGAAGTCCGCATAGACGAGGTCATCAGCAGCTGCGCCCACTTCCGCATCAGACGACTGACCGGCTCGAACGGGGGTCTGATTGTGGGGGTGGGGGATAGCGTGAGGTCGACGACTCAACGAATTTTCCTCACTATAAACAATCTGACGCGCTTGAAACTATCACGGTGCGCTGAAAGCCGTGGCTTGGAAGGTTGCCAACTGACGAGATAACTCGGACCGCGTGGTCACCCCAAAGTGTGTTTTGTGTGGAGTGGCTGACTGGCGGACTGAGAGTCAGGCTGCAATGGCTCCTTATTAATGTGGCCTTTATGGCACTCCCACTCCGTGGGATCAGAGTCAGGTGTGGTGGTACACCCAGGGGCGGCTCCAGCCGCGCCAGCCACCTGCGCCCTCTCCGGTCTTCGTGACTCTGTCTTGACACCAGGCTCAGGTGGGGGAGAAAGAGAGAGTGCGGTAGCTGCAGCGCAAGGCTACTATCACTCAAAACTAATTCACGCGCAAGTCACCGTCCCTGCACCACCTGGTGTAAAGCATACGGTGGTCATCGTTGAAATCGATGGTCGAACTGTCATTCTATCATTTATAGTCATCCGTAGTGTGGCAGCCCTATGACTGCCAATTTCCGTATTCTGCCATCGTCATCGACATTTGGACCGTCGATTTCGAAGAGGTCCGCTTTGTGCTCCAGAGCATATTGGTGCAGAAACTGTGTTTTGCGCGTAGTTTACCTATAAGTGAGGAAAATGCGCTGAGCCCTCGACCTAACTCTCTCCTCTACCTCCACAATCAGGTCAGTTGACTGATGCGGGAGTGGGCGCAGCTGCTGATGACCTCGAGTACGGCGCAGACAGTCCACCAACTGGGTCTAGCAATTATAACTTGGCCGCCTTCGGTCTGGTTATTGATTGCCTGTTACTAAATGAAACTTGAGAGATCCGCACCGAACTCCAATAGGCTACCACTTGTACATCATGTTTTGTCTTAAGTTCTGTTTAATTACCTTTATTTATTTAGGTAAACCTATAAGTGAGCGGGACATTGTCGACGGGCACCGCTCAAAAACTCTCTCGCTCCTATGGTGCATTCTTCTGCGCTTCCAAGTCACAGCTCTTCTTGATTTGCCTTCTTTGCGCTCGGAGATCTACCGCCTTGTTCGCAAGAGTGACGATATTGCATTGACGCAGGCTGTAGATGCGGTCTACAACGCCGTAGGAATGGTGGAGACTGAACGTAACCAACGAGTCCTCTTTCTTTGGACGACGGCCGTTATGCAGGCCTACAATGTAAAGGTACGTCTTACTTTGGGCTTTGGTTATTTTATAGTACCCGTCCTATTGTCTCGGACCTTTTCCGCAACCGTTTAACATTTTTATTTCATTAAAAAATTTACTTTTTACATATTGAAACAAACTACAAAAGATTTACAATTAACTATTTTTCATACATACCTGTACCGTTTCAATTAAGTTTTTAAGAGCTTCCATCATTGATTGATTGATTTTAGGTATCCAACCTTGATCAGTCATTCGCAGACGGTCGTATATTCTGCTACCTCCTGCATTTTTACCTTCCAACTCTGCTGCCGAAAGGGTTAGTTCGAACGCCAACCACACTAACGCCTGATCTGCACCCGGACGTTCCGGCTGCGATGCGCACGCGTAATAATCTCTACAATCTGCGCCTCTTCCACCGTAAGGTGAGAACATAGTTTTGATCACTAAATATATACTACTAGTATTTTCTGAGTAAACATGGTTGAATCAATATTTAATGTAGATAGCGCACTTGGGCGATGTGCCCACGTTGCTGAACGTCGGACCGGGTCTTTTTGTCGACACAGCCTACACCTGCTTGCCCTCCGCGAATCGTTCAGCACCCAGAGCCGTGACCGTTCTCTCACCGGGCATCGTCCTGGCCACTCTAGCCTACCTGGCCAGCCGACTCGTTCGTCCTGTTGCTGATAGAGCTCAGCTCAAGCGTGTTCTAAGGGACCATGCTGCCCGCATCATCCAGATGGCTTGGAGAGCCGCTGTGCAGTCTCGCCAGTTGGCCGCCGGGTAGGATCTTCACTTTTCTCTCTCTGTTTACCCTCCTACTCTTCAAAAATTAAACTTTTTCCCCCTTTTAGGTCAGTGCCGTTGAAGAAGACTCCTCCCCCATTGGTAAGTGCTTTATGCACCGATGCTCGATCTCCTCACATTGCTTGAAATTTACTCTTAAAAGGGCATGTTTATTCTCCACTTTTGGGAGAAGGCGAGTTCCGTTAGGGAAGCGGGTGGGTGCAATCGCTGGAGCAGGGAAACTCTTTTTTCTTGAGGATTTTTATTGGCACTCGAACCCTCATCATCAGGGATATCAACAAAGCATAAAGTTGTTGGGCACACAAATGATGCACTTGCCGTACAATCAAATGCCTGCCTAAATTAGCAACTTCCGCACTCATCTTCGATCGTCGTACTTGGTTGGATGAGAAACATCTCCTTCGCCCGACGTGCCGATTTCGCACTAGAACGCGCCATCATAACTGTAAGCAGCGACAATTTGAAACTTGGGTGCGGGTGCCCAAGTAACCGACAAAAAGAGTACGATAATCGGAGATGAACACGGCAGCCGTGTCCCCTAAGTACTGCAACCTGTGAGCGTCCGTTCGAACCGTCCCATGAAATTCTAGTGAACATAACTCAGTAGTGATTTAATAAGCGGCGCTGCCTACCGACGTGGATGTCACATTTATCTAATAAATAAATAAGGAAAAATATAAGCTGAGACAATGGACGTCAACTACGAAGGTCGAGTCGCATGAAAACATCTCTCAACCAAGTCCTCTACCCCCAACAAATCTCTGCTAAGATATTCTCTTAGACGAATTGTGACCTCTTTCGTCTTCTTTCAAAGTAGGCTGAGGAAAATTAAACAATTTTTCTCTTCACGGCTTGGCCTGACTCATACTGAAAATTTCGCTGGATGATTTTTATCGATGCATTTTCAACCAAATTTCTAAACTTTTCGAGGAAACTATTAGTAGCCCGTGTCAGTGTATTTGAAACGATTCAATACCCCATTTTGTCCTGTTCAAACTGAATGAACCGTGTGTTTGCTACAGTTAGGCGTGCCTTTGGCCGGGTCAGACGCTACGCCCGTGCCCACCTTCAATCATAGTGTCTCTGTCTTGTCTTGAGAAAATTTTGACGTGAGGAGCAATTGAGGCCACTGCAAAACCACCGCAGCAATTAGCCCAAGGACTGGAAACCGCATCGGAGTTCCTTGTTTTGCTCATGTGTGATCCCTTCGAAGGTGATGAAGTTGGTGAGGAAATGCTTCATGAATTCTATGAGATCTTGAGCTGTGGGCTGACTTTCTCATCGTACTTTTGACCTACCAGATCATGAATTGCTCCGACAGCAGCGGCCAGTGGTATGGACGTGAATAAAGACGTAACATCAAATGGCATCATCTTCGCATCCGTTTCGTGTGTAACCGCCTTTATTTTTTGAGGAATTGTGCTGCCTAGTTAATTATCTTTTTTTGGCACGCCGTGAGGGACCTCGGCTTCTGAAATAACCTGTTTGTGAGCCCGTAAGTGGGCGTGCCTCGGAAGGAGACGATTGACCGTATAGGAACGTTTGTCTTTTGTACTTTTGGGAGGCCGTCGAATCTTGCCATAATTGCTTCTTTGGGTTTCACCATATATCAGTCCTTGGTGGTGATGATCACGTCTTTCAGACATAAATGAATGCTGCAACAGTATGTGCGATAAAGCCAATGGCCTTAGCTTAATCACTTAAGAATGCAAAATAATCATGTTAGATGGACGTTTACAGACCGCTTTACGGGGCATGCGCGTCCTGATTTTGCCTTAGGGCACATACTCGAGCCTCCTTCAAAGTCAAGGGAGACTGGAATGGCCATTTCTGGTTTATTAGCCATCATTAGCCAACCAGGTTTTGCGAACCCTTAGGATGCGAGGTGAGCGTCCAGTATCCTTATATGTTACCGCCTCCGATGCGAGGTTCAAGTTTGCTAGTCCGAATAATTGGGAAAGCATGTCTCTAGCCTTCGGATTTCTGAAAACCAGAGGCGTATGTTTCAACAGACAACCGGATGATTCGTTTCAAATAATTACTTCAAACTTATTAAAGTAATTCAGGCGAAAATCTTATTCAAAAAGAAGAATATAACTTGTAAATGCTAATTGATTCACTCACACTGCAAGCACGGATGCTAGCTAACAGCCCAGAGGTGCGTATTTCGCTGTTTGTTAGTTGCTTGACTCAGCTGCGAAGGGGTCAACCCACCAGTGGGCTCTCGACTAGACCAGTTTGTGCTACATGACCTACCGATGTTAAAAAAGGTGAGCACATAATTACGGTTGAATTTGGGCCGGGGCTGGCGGGCGGCGGGAATGGGGACTTGTTAGGGCTCCCTGTGTCGGAGGGGATGGGGGATGGCGATGACAGACGGTAAACTTAACGGCCGTTGATGCAAGATGGAGACAGAAGTAAGTGCGCCGATGTTGGAGGTGTTAGGAGTTTCAGCTGTAGTCCGCCGGTGCTGGCGAGACAGGGAGATTCTACATGGTCCAGCATAGATTAGCGGTTGTTGTTAGGTCGTGGGCGCAAGTCAGTGACCCGGGCACACAGGCCTTCGTAATGAGCGTTCGGATTGACGTGGTGGTGGATGCTGGTGATGCTAGAGTGCCATGTCTCGAGGAATGGCTATTCCAGTTTCCCTGGTCTTTATCGAAACTCCATCATACATCATGTTTTCAGTTGCTATGTGACTGTCTGCGAGGGCTCTAGATTGAACCCCAAGGCACAATGGGACAAGCATGTACTGTACATTGATCGATGAGTTTAACTTCATAATCATATATAGAGTAATACTTAATAAACCCTTTACACACTCATAAACACTTAAATTTCTCTTAAAAACTTTATTGTCAACTCTTAAACGTACGTACAAAAAGAAATAGAAATGTGAAAATCCCACGAAAGATCGAAAATCCGCCGAATGTATCCTATGAGAAAACCCGCAGTGTCAAGTCCGCGAACAGCAAATCGTAAAATAGCAAGACATAACTGTGTACCATTTTTATATCAAGCATTTTGCTTTCCATATATATTAATCCACCAGTGGGAAGTGGATCCTTATAGATAAATCGTTTCGTTGAGATTTATATGCATTTTTGAACTGAAATGAATCATCTGCGGAATAACGGTGTAATATTTACTAACTGCCAGCAAGCTGTTAGTAGTATGCAACCGGCGTCGAGACGGCACTTTTAAATACGGCGTTTTGTCTTCTCGCACTTTCTTATTTTAGTATTGCGTCCGAATTTTTTCTGTTCCTCCTGCGCGTTTTGCGCGACCTCTACCTTATTGCTACATTGCATGTCAATTTAATTTAAAGCTATGATAACGAGTCTTCCAATAATTAATAAAATGTCAACATGACGTGTTGCTGACTTTATGCTAGTAGCATCGGTATAATGTTGGTTTTTTCCCGTTCAGAGGTTTTCCGTGGACGTACCGGCAACAAGGAGGACATCCCCCTCCTGGTCGTCGTAGTTCTCAAATGTCTGACTCCGCTTCCTCACCGCTGTCTCCAGACCAAGCAGCCGTAAAAATCCAGGCTTGGTATCGAGGTTGGCTTGCCCGCCGAGCGCTTGTTCGTCAGCGACAAGATCAAGCTGCCGGCCTCATTCAGGCGGCCTATCGGAGTTATTTGCGTCGCCGAAAGTTTCGATCCCTGGTCTTCTGCTTGCTGGAGCAAAACTGGGCTGCTGTTCTGCTGCAGGCTATCGTGCGCGGTTACCTGGCACGGCTGCACTACGCCAAGGAGAGGTCGCGACGGCTGTCCGCTGTGCTCACTCTGCAGAAGGCGTTCCGCGCCTTCCTCGAACGGCGTCGTCGTCGTCGTCGTCTATGCAGGCTCCAGTCTGTCATGCTGGCTGCCCTGGCTGTGGTTAAGTTCTCCCGCACTCTCCTGCGTCACCGTCGTCGGGTAGCGGCAGCCACTATCATTCAGACCCGATTTCGGTCCGTCCGCGCGCGCAAATTACTGATTCAACAGGCGAAGGAGGCCGCGGCAGCGACGCGTCTCCAGGCGCTTGCTCGCGGTTACCTTGCGCGTCGCATGTTCGCCCGACGACGAGCTGAGATGGCTGCTGAGCGCGCCAGACAGACAGCCTCCATCACCATACAGGCACACGTGCGGAGCTTTCTGGTGCGCTTGCGGGCCGCTCGCCAGCGCCAGATTTCAGCCGCCATCGTCATTCAGGCCCACTTCCGTGGATACCGAGTCAGGAGCACCTATCGGGCCTACCGGGAGTGGAATGCGGCAATTATACTGCAGGCAGCCGCCCGTGGATTCTTGGCTAGGCGTCGAGTCGCCCGATGTCTGGAAGAGCGTCGACGTAATACTGCTGCCACCCTAATTCAGGCCCGGTTTCGTGGCTACCGAGCCCGCAGAGCTTTTGTTAACTACAGGCTATGGAATGCGGCAGTCCTGCTGCAGGCATATATCCGAGGATTCCTTGAGCGTCGGAAGTACCAAAGTTGGCGCCACGCAGCCGTGCTCATACAGTCCCATGTGCGGGGCTATTTGGTGAGGAGGAAGCTTGCGGAAAGACGCGCCGAAGCCCACCGACAGCAGCTAGCGGCGATCATCATTCAGACAGCCTACCGGAAGTATCGCGTTCGGAGGATCCGCACCGCACAGTTGGAATTTAGAGCAGCCTGCGTTATACAGGCGTACGTGCGTGGATTTCTGGCTCGTCGAGAACACCTCCGCCGTCGCGAGGTGCATCGGTGTTACGTTGCTGCCACGCTAATCCAGGCTCGCTTTCGTGGTTACCGCGCGCGCCGAAACTTTCTCCTCTACCGCCAGATGAATGCGGCAGTAGTTATTCAACGCTGGTGGCGCCAGCGTCTAGTCCGGATTCGGGAGATACGTCGAGAAAAGGTGAGTCTTCTAACCACCTCTTTTGCTCAAAACTACCTGATTTTTACTTCTGATGCGTAATCAAAAACTTCTGTTGGCTTCACGTGCGCACTTCTCTGCAAAATTGTGCAATTGTGCCTGATTGGATACTTGATGCTCATAAATTTGATTGTGGGTTGTGGGAGCATGGGGATATTTATAAAGAATAGATTATTGACTATCCGATGTCGATTTCCGATGAAGCCAACTCTTAAAGGTCTTCTTCGCACGTTAACGATTCGGTATTTCTCAAAGAATACGAATATTCCCGATGCAAACCACGTTACCGATTCGGTATTTCTCAAAGAATACGAATATTCCCGATGTAAACCAGCAAGACAACGAGCAAGTGACTCAATGCTTAGAGCGTTGGACTTCTAATACACAGGTCGCGGCTTCGAGCCTCGGGTGGAGCACACCTGGGGTTGGGTATGACTGGCTGATGACGGCTAATGAGTCAGAAATGGTCATTTCGGTCTCCCTTGTCTTGTTCATTCTTATATCCCGACGGGTGTGATAGAAGAGAAGGCAAGGCCAGTTTCTGGAAAATAAACACTTTATTCTAGGCCGACAGAAAACAGCAGATCTCAAGCAAATCGAGGGCTTTCAAGCCATCCGTGGTGAACCTCTGTCTAAGCTGGTTCGCATGTTTTATTATCCCTGTTGCCGTTTCCACCTCAAAGACAACGCCTTTAGACTTTCTGACAATGCCCTCTGCCCACGGTTTCTCGCCAGGGTTATAAATTCGGGCAAACACCTCTTCTCCCTCCCGAAAATAGTCCTTTGGCTTATATGAAACTCGAACCTCGGGTTTTAGGTACTGTAGTCGTGCATCAGGTTGTCTGCCCAGAAAACGTTCGGCTGGTGTTTAAGCACCAAGCTCATTTTTTGGGGTTGTTCTGCAGGCCAGAAGGAACGTGTTGAGGAAGTCCATTTTAACCCCTGCGTTCCACATCTTTATCATAGCTCTCTTGAAAGTGTCAACGTTTTGCTTGACCTTTCGATTGGGTATGAAATGGCGGTGACGTCACATGTCGGATTCCCCATTTCTGGCACAACTGTCTGAACACTGATGACGTAAACTGGGTGCCGTTTTCCGTCAAAATCTCTCTGGGGATGCCATATCTGGAGATAAGTTCTTCCGTCTTTTTTGATGTGACCTCGACAGTGGCTGCCGCGACATCAAAAACTTCTACCCACTCTGACCATGTGTCGACGAATACTAGAAACCTGCGGTTGAAAAATGGTCCAACAAAGTCCATATGGACTCTAGTCCACGGTCTCGTCATCTCTGGCCATGGCAAGGGTGGCTGGAATCACCACTCTACCATCATACATTATACATTCTTCGGTGATGTACAACTGCTCCTTCCGGTTCCTGAAGGGCCTTATATCTAAGTGTACCTTATCTTCATTGGGCCAACCGTTCCGAATAAACTCCTTTACCTGGCGCAATAGTGGGTCTGCTGTGGTGGTTGCTCTGATATGTTCGGCTGTGAGAGGCACCTGCCGTATGATGCCTCTAAATTCTTCGTCGTTTTGTATCAAAGTGTTTGCTATCGCCACATCTTTCGGATTTTCGTCGCTTACGCTCAGTCGGAATAAATCATCTGGAGTCCCGAACATTTTGAGTGGGCACCTACTGAATTGTGAAGTCATAACTCAAGAGGATGGTACTCTACCGTTGTATCCTCTTCACCGCGTACTGGGGCACGCCACGATTTGTGCCCAACAAATACTTAAGTGGCTGATGATCTGTGTGGAGGACGAAATGTTTACCGTAAATGAACTGATGAAATTTCTGTACTGCAAAGATGATCGCCAGTGCCTCTTTCTCGATTTGACTGTAGTTTCTTTCTGCCTTTGTGAGTGCTCTAGCGACATGCATTAAGGGCAAGATTTTTCCGTCCGAATCCTTCTGAAGGAGAACGCCGCCTAACCCGTACTCAGGTGCATCCTCCTGGACAATAGTTTCTTTATCGGCTCCGAAATGTGAGAGCATAGTTGACTCATTAATCTTCACCTTGATACTGTCAAACGCTTCCTGACAGTCTGCAGACCAGTCAAATTTTGCATCTCCACAAAGCAGTGGGTTTAAAAGTGGTTTTAAGTTGTGCAGCCCTGCAATAAATGGCGAGTAGTAGCTGACCAAGCCCATACATTATTGTAGCTCGCACACATTCTTTGGCACCTTCACATTCTTGAATGCTGCAGCTGTCTCTGGATCTGTTGAGCGTCCTGCCTCGGTTACCACAAATCCCAAGTAGTGGATTTTTTTCGAAGAACCTCGCTCTT
This sequence comes from Schistocephalus solidus, assembly GCA_017591395.1. Taxonomy (NCBI): domain Eukaryota; kingdom Metazoa; phylum Platyhelminthes; class Cestoda; order Diphyllobothriidea; family Diphyllobothriidae; genus Schistocephalus; species Schistocephalus solidus. Next base: position 54,906 of record WEDG01003786.1, on the reverse strand, counting down.
CTCCAAGTTTTTTTTCAGGCCATAATCAAAAAGATTTTCCATGATTTTATCGAGCCTCTGAAGCATCTCCTCGTCTATACGACCGACGACCAAAATGTCATCCAAGTAAGCAACAGTTCCAGGGATATTTGTAAGCATGGTGTCCATAAGCTGCTGGAATATACTGGGTGCCGTTTTGATGCCATAGTTGAGACGAGTATATTTGAACAGACCCTTATGTGTATTAATTATCAACATCTCCTGCGCGTCCTCATCAACCGGTAGCTGTAGATATGCCTCAGAAAAATCAATCCTTGCGAAAACTTTCCCTCCACTTAACGTCGCAAAAATGTGTTCCACCGTCGGCAGAGGGTAATGAAATTCTTCTAAAGCGTCATTCAATCCAGTTGAATAATCTGCGCACAACCTTATTCTCCCGTTAGGCTTCTTTACCGCCACTATCGGGGCTGCCCATGCTGAATAGTTTGTGGGGCAGATAATGCCATTCTGCTGTAGACGTTCCAGTTCTTCCTCAACCGCTGATTTTACTGCAAATGGAACGCGTCGACTGTCTGAATACTGGCTTCACTCTCAAACTAACTGTAGTTTTTGTGCACGTTCCGACTGACATCTCCATGCGTTCGGCATACTTTTTCCTCAGGTCCTCTTCCGTAATGTTTACAGCACAGCATATCTCCTGGATGCCTAGGCACGAACGGCTGTTGGTTTCAGTTCAGGCAACCCAAGAGCCTCCCACATGTCTATGCTGAGTATCGTAAGGTCTGAAGCCGCGTCGACCTGCAGCCTAGCGGGTTGTCCATCAATACTAACCGTCAGGTATTTTCTGTCCTTGCAACTAAGCACCTGGGAATCCCGCTGCGAAATAACATTACATCTCTTTCCTGGACTCGATTGTTTTGCTCGACAGTATGTTACTTTATGACCGACCCGCGACCACTTGTAACACCTTCTCATGCGATATGGACAATCTGACACGAAATGCCATCCACCACACTACGACAAGCTGTCTTTGGTTTCCTTGAAAAGCTAGTGCTCTCCTTCGGTCTGCTCGCTTTCGCTTCAAAAACACGCCCAGTTTGGCTGATTACGTCACTGATCAGCCTAGTGTCGTTTTTGATATTCATGATCCGGACACACTCCTCTGCTTTCTGAGCTAGCTGAGCGAGCAATCGTGTGCAGACGTCAGCATCCCCCGGCAGAGTTAGTGATTTAATGAAAAGGAGTGCCTTTATCTGCGAACTAGTGGCTTGTTCTAGGTCTGCTTGATGATAGGCATCATTCAATCGGCCAGCTAGGTCAAAATAATCTTCGTGAGGCTGCCCTTCTATGTTAAAACACTGGTAACATCGATTGAATAAGGACTTTGAGAAACTAAACAACGATTTCAACTTCCTCAAATGAAATATCTACCGGCTTCTTTGGCAAACTAAACTTTACGTACCGCTCATGTTCGCGCTGGCCTAGCTTCAGAAGCAGAACTTCCACCTTCTCTTTTTCCTCCAAATTTGAGCCTTTCTTTTCAAATAGAAGTGAATATTTTCGGTACCAAACTTCAAAGTTGACGCCACCGTCGGCGTCGTAATTAAATTCTGTGATCCGGTCTTCAAGTTCTTTTCGTTTGTTCTTCCCAGCCGGAGTCCAACTTTTTTGCATTTCTGAAAACAGAGCCGCAAAACTTGCCTGTTGTGCGTCGAGTAACTGCTGCATTTGTTCTGCTGTAATCATAAGTTCGGACATCTGCGTCGCCAGTTTGTTATATCCCGACGGGTGTGATGGAGGAGAAGGCAAAGCCGGTTTCTGGGAGAAAACGCTTTTTTCTGGGTCCACAGACAACAGCAGATCTCAAGCTCATCAACTCTTGTCTACTTATTGAGTTCTCGGGCTTCTCGAACATTCCGACCAATCGTGACGGCGAGCATTCTGGAACTTTCTGGCCTGCAGCGTGGCTCACATTGATTGGTCGCCTCGCATGCTGAAAAACCCCCTCGCGGAAACTTCTCGAATTTGGGCCGCACGTGCGTGTGGGGGCTTGATGCGTGCTCGGTTCAGCGGCGCATACTGATTGGTTGCCGGGTTGCCTGCGCATTTTTCTCAACCAGCTTGGCCTATTTAGGCGTGCTGATCTCGAACACATGTAGCTGCGTGGGCAACCGCTTTTTTGAAGCATTGCCACAATACCTTCCTCTTTTATCATACCTTCGGTCAGTTTCTTTATGATCTCTGATTTCCCTCTGTTAGATTTCTCTTTTTACTTACTATAATTGTTTGGACAACGTCGCAGACCCCGCCATTGCGCCTGCATAAACGTTATAGTATAGTAATCCGAACTACCTATTTAAAATACGTAGCGATAGTGTAAGTCGACATTGCGATCGTCTGAGTGTTCTTGCACTTCACTCTCGCTACTAAACTATCAGAAGTTCCACCCAGTCACCCACGTGCCTTTCTGTGCTGTGTTTGGCTGCGTAGTACGAACTTAAACTTGTACCACCTGTTGGAAAGTTCCTGTTCTCTGCAAGCGATTTTTTGACCGGTTGTTACTATGGGTGATTGTTCACGCTGAACGAAACACCATTATCCTCTTTAGTTGCTTTTGCCCAGCTCGCGGGACTCTAATCCTCTGCCATTATGGTCTTTGACAGCGCACTAGCCCTCAGAGTTAAATCGATACCAGTTCCCTTTATGAGTCGGCCGACCACCAGATGTCTGCATATGCGAAAGCTATAAACCTTAATTTTCCTCTACGTCCCTACTTCAGGCTGCCGTCTGTATTCAACGTAGCTGGCGAGCCTACAGTCTTTCTCGATGGCTTTCCCGCCGGCAAAGAGCGGCCGTGATTATTCAAGCTGCTTGGCGTGGCTGGAAGGTTCGGACAGCAGCCTCTGCGCGACCGCTTTCATCTGTCAACCATGTGTCCCCCTCAAACCTCATACGGGCTCGACGGCGCATCGCTATGGCAACCAAGAGAGCCCAGAAGAATCCCTCCCACCGCCTCGGTCCGCGAGCGAGGATCGCGTTGGCGGATCTGCTCAAGTATACCTCGGTAGCGCAGATCTTGGATGCCCTTAATAATCTAGGTACGGTGTTGACCTTAATCCTCAACTCTCCTGCACGTTCGCATCCATACGCGACTGCATGCGTACATGCATTACATCAGGAAAAAAAACGAGATTTAGCGATAGAGAATGACAGGTGACAATGCACTGATAAATTTTTGTTCGATGAAGAGTTAACACCGGTATTTGGGCCATCTGCACTGCGTACAAGCGCATGTTTTTGTGGTTCAGCATTATACATGGCTGGAGGAAGGCAGAATAAGCCCGAAACAGAATGTATTAATCTACCTGCAATTAGAACTTGGCTGACTTCGGACCTGGTAGTTGGTTGCCTGTTCGGGACCTCTGCCACTCATACGGAGCTTGTTTGCTTCGGAAAGCCTATTGAATCGGTGCGTGCCTATTCCTGTTTGAATAAATACCTAAGCTGCAGTGCCATATAATGACAGGTGGCGAGACACTGAGGATCTTCGGTTCGATGGAGTCCTTATCGAAAATCTATGAGGTAACTGCAAACCACCGAGCACTGTTTTTACAGGTGGCCTTAAAGAAACCCTTTCAAAATCTGATATCCTGACGTGACTGATGTATTTTTGGATTAGACTGCTCGATAATCAATATTACCACCTTGCCTGTGGGTTTTTTTCGAATCGAAAACACATTAGAAAATTTCGGATGACATTTCATGAGATGGGAAATCTAATGTATATACCGGTAGGTGGCATATAAAATGACACATTTCCCGACGTGCCGGAATGTGATTTCGCTTATAAAGTTTGAGTAGGTGAGGTTGTGACATTGAGTGACGTGCCGCAGAATAGCTCTCAGATTGCAGGCGAAGAATACCTCCAATGGCAAGGAGCCAAATTGCCGGGCGATTATCACACCAAAATCTAACGCGGATGATGAAATCATGACTCGTACGCGGACGGTCAAACCATCATCACATCTATTTTGACCCCCATCAGTGATCGCGAGCACTAATAACTGTAATACGCTTAGGAGCGCGTGGCCACTACGTACTATAAATACTGCGCACCTTGTGGCTCTCGTCGAGATTTTGCCGCTGCATGACGCAGCTGCGAGTGGTTTGGCCTACCGGATAATCCCCCAGCGTCTCCCGCTTGTCCTTTCAGATTTTTATTCCCCTGGGAGTAAATTTCTTTCTAGGCTCTGTTTGAAAGTTGCTATTACTGTTGAACAAGTGAACATAAATCAAATCGCAGGGCTGCCGAACGACCATTCATACTGCGATAAGGATCCACGAAGTAGATCCTATTTGTGGGTCATGAAGGGCGCCAAACTTAAGTCAGTTAGCACGGTTCTATCCCGACGGGTGTGTTAGAGGAGAAGGCAAGACGGGTTTCTGAGAGAACCACGTTATTCGCGGCTGGCAGGAAACAGCGGATCTCTAGCTCGTTCTGGGCGTTCTCGAACATTCCGGCCGATGGCGCACCAGTCGCGGAGAGCGATCTGCAACTGTCTAGCCTACAAGGTGTCTAACGTTGATTGGTCGCTTCTCACGCTGGAATCCCCTCGCGGAAACCTCTCGAAAGTTTGGGACGTACGCGTGCGCAAAGGCTTCACGTGTACGCGATGCCGCAGTGCACGTTGATTGGCTGCCTATTCCCCAGCTGTCTTGTGGCCTATTTCGGCGTGTGATCACGTGCCCTTTCTGCCCTTAGCCGTCGATCCATCCGCGGTCATCCGCACAACCCATCCCCTCTCCTCCTCGCTCCCTCTCCTCCTCCTCCTCTCTCTCTCCACCTGCTCATCCTCTCTTCTCTGACTTCCGAGTTACTCCGCACCTTGTCGGCTCCAGGCGTGTTCTCTTGCGTGACCCTTCCCCGCACCGCTGGTTTATGGCGATCGTGACCGAGCGGCCGGACCCTCATCACCTCCGCTTCTGAGGCCAGCATTGTTCAACTTTCCTCAGAATTGTCTCCTCTCTCTCGCTCTCTCTCTCTCTCTCTCCTCTCTCTCTCTCTCTCTCTCTCTCTCTCTCTCTCTCTCGCGCTCTCTCTCTCTCTCTCTCTCTCTCTCTCGCTTCTCTATCTTCATTCTCTCTCTCTCTCTCTGGATTTCGGAGCGTTAATTTTCCGCGGACCCTGTCGGTTTGCGGCGTGGTAGGTGTTTTCTTGCGTGACACTTCCTTCGCACTGTTGGGTTTATGCCTTATTGTGACTGAGCGCTGGACCCTTACTTTCATCACCTCTGCTTGAGGCTACATTGCTTCAACTTTTTCTCAGAATTGTCTTTGACAGGCCACGCGCAAGCATGTTTGTTTACAAGCCCTTACACTCACATGAGTGCTCTCCTCGTCTCGCAGATACCGTAACGCGTCTATCCAGGGAAGTCTGCTTCTGGTTGGCTGACGTGAATCCCTCCGATCAGTCCAGCCGGGCGCCTGCTGCCGCCGCCGCTGACACATCCAGACTTCGCCAACCGGCGGACATAATCCTCCCCAGCCATTCCTCCGTCTTCTTTCCGCACGTGCTGTTGCGTCTGCTGCAGTCCTGCAACCGGTCGGTGGCAAACGAGGAGATCATTCTCACCTCCCTCTTCTGCCTCCTCAATATGGCTCGTCACCGGGAGTTGGCAGCGCGTGTGCAGATCTGGTGGCGTCCTCCGCCGACCCCAGCGCAGGCGGCGCCACGACGGCGCTCCCTCGGAGACAAGAGCCAATCTACCGCAGATACGCGCCCTGCCCTGACATCCGCCTGCTCTCTCGATTCCACCAGCGTCTCCAGCGTCTCCTCCAGCTGGATGGTGTTAAGCAGCAGTAGTAGCATTGATCCCACTGTGGAGTACCGACATCCAGGGCGTGAACAACCACATACCAGCAGTGGCAATGATGTCTCTATTGCGGACTTCTTTTTCGGCATGCTGCATCGCCTTTGTCGAGCTCGGTTTGGGACACTGGTAAGTGTCTTTTGCCGGGATTTGTTAGAGAGCAGATAGCGCTAGGTAAGAATGTCTTGTAGGGCTGCCTAAACAGGACACGGGATCAAGAACCGCCCGGAATACCTTTGGCTTTACGCTACGTTCCGTATAAATCAAGTTTAGGATTGAGCTGAGGGTTAGGGTTCAGTTAAACGTTAGGTTTAAGGTTTGGGTTTGATGTTAACTGTAGGGTTTAGGTTTCAAGTCATCCTTACCGAACGCTGTCCCGTATAATCCTTCCCATTAGTTTTATCCCGTGCGAGACTAGAGCCACGACCCAGCATCATTGAGCCTCTACTACTGTAGTCTATTCCAATCACTGCTTGGCTGGTAACCGATTGGTCCGGAACGTGGGCTGATTAACACTTTCGGATATTGCAAATTATATGCATGCGCGATCACTTGAGCAACATCTGGGTGTATAAGGGAAAGAGAGCGAGAGCGAGAGAGAGAGAGAGCATAATTTCAAAATTTTCAGTAACAACCTTCATTTGCTGTGGATAAAAATGGGTCAGCCCATGCGCATATAAGAAAATTCACATATGAATGGCGGTTCAATTTCAAAACCACCAACTATGAGAGTACAACAAGTGAGCAGTTGTGTAGTCATGCCATGATGGAGGGGAGATTGAACTGGCGGTAGTGGTAGTGACTTAGTTGAGCTCATATCGTCTTATAGTGACGGCGGGCCTCCTCGACTAGTAACTGCGTCGTGCCACTTTCTCGTGTATTTTCTACCTTATGTGAAGGAGAGGTTGTTTGCGATTAGAAACATGGTTTTAGTGGGGCGATTGTTTTCCGCTCAACGAGTATCTTTTTTGAAGGTCTATTTGACCTTACTTTTCGCCTTCAAAAGGACAGTGGAATAAGTTCGATGAATTTATGTATCTCACCGATCAAGTCACAGGACATGCGCGTCCCACATTTCTTAACCCACCGATCTATTGGCTTCTTAAAGCAAAATAGTTCCGTATGGGTAGCAAAAGTTCACGAGAAGACGATTGAATTCTCTGTCGACCATCTGGGCCACGTACAAGCGCATGTTTTTGTGGTTCAGCATTATACATGGCTGGAGGAAGGCAGAATAAGCCCTAAACAGAATGTATTGATCTACCTCCAATTAGAACTTGGCCGACTTCGGACCTGGTAGTTGGTTGCCTGTTCGAGACCTCTGTCGCTTATAGGGAACTTGTTTGCTTCGCAAAGCCTATTGAATCGGTGCGCGCCTATTCCTGTTTGAATAAATACCCAATCTGCAGCGCCGTATAATGACAGGTGGCGAGACACTGAGGATCTTCGGTATGATGGAGCCCTTATGATTGGGTATCGAAAATCGACGACAAACATGCACACCAGACAGGTGGCCTTAAAGAAGCCCTTTCAAAGCCGACTGAAGTATTTTTCAGTAGACTGCCGATTATCAATATTGCCACCTTACCTGAGTGTTTTTTTTCGAATCGAAAACGGATTTGAAAATTTCGGATGACATTTCTTGAGATGGGAAATCTACTGTATAAACCGGTAGGTGGCATATAAAATGACACATCTCCCGACGTTCCGGAATGTAATTTTGATTATAAAGCTTGCGTGGGTGAGGTTGTGACATTGAGTGACGTGCCCCAGAATAGCTCTCAGATTGCAGTTCCCTCTTCGGGACCCGGCTATATTTTCCCGAGTTGTCGGTCCCATCCCCCTCGGCATAATTGCAGAGGGCAGACATCGGTCTGATAGTTATTGCTTGTTCGTGACCTCTGCCACCCATACGGAGCTTGTTTGCTTCGGGAAGCCAATAGATCGGTGTGCGCCTATTTCCTGTTTGAATAAATACCCGATATGCAGGGACAGAAAATGACAGGTGGCGAGGCACTGATGAACTTCGGTTCGATGAAGTGCTTATGACCCATCTGCTAGACCCAGTTTTTCGACTGTCTGCGCCGTACTCGAGCGCATGTTCGTGTTTCTAGTCCCAGCTGATAGTCAGGGTTATGATTGGCTGATAAAGGCAGAATAAGCCCGACACAGACTGTATCAATCTACCCATATTCTCTGTCGTGTCTCCTCTCTGCAATTATAACTTGGCCGACTTCGGCCTGGTAGTTGGTTATCTGTTCGTGGCCTTTTCCACCCATATGGATCTTGTTTGCTTCTGGAAACAGTAATGTATTCAATCAATCCCCATTGTCTGCTATCATAGCTAGGCCGAAGTCGGTTCGGCATGTGATTTCCTGTTCGCTACACCCAAGCAAAGCTTGCTTGATTCGGGAAGCCAATGGATTGGCTTGTGTCGCTGGAGTACATTCTTGAGTCTAGCACCTTGTCCAATTGCCTTTTTCTTCACGCTAACACCCCCCTTCCCGTCTATCCCCCTTCCCTCCTCGCGTGTGCGCAGAGCGTTCGCCTTTTTGCCCATGTCGCCTGCCTGTTGGCGCTCATATGCACTGACACACCAAGTGAGCTCATCCCGCCGCACCTGACTTCCTATGTGGAGGGCATATTCTTCACTGTGCAACGCCTCTGGGGTCCCGGACTGGCAAAAGTTGGTGCCGTCGCCAAGTCGGGTGGCGATTGCTGTCGGGAGATGACGTTGTCCAGACCGCTGGAGAAGCATCCCTCATCCTCCTCCTCCTCCACCGCCTCTTCTGCTTCCTCCGCCCGCGTCCCTAAGCCGGATTGCGATCGGCTCATCGCTCACCGTCGCGAACTCATGTGAGTCCCTCGGCAACTATGATAGAACAAGATAGGGAGACTGGATTAGTCATTCCTTACCGCCTAGCATCTCCCGACCCTCGAAACGTCGTCGTGGGACTGGGGTCTGTTTTCCTAGGTAGCTATCACGCACAGCTGATGACGAGAAGGCCAGAAGTGGTAATTCCATGCGCTGTTGTTTGGTCACCATTCCTTTGGAGTATTTTGAAGTGAGTAGAAAGTCAGACTGCAATGACTCCTTATGGAAGCCATTTACATGTAGTGTCGGCCAGGCACGCTTAGACGGGCTGTTTATTTCTATCAGCCCCTGCTTTTGAACTCACCTCTGATTGTCTTGACACTGTTTTTGAGGGAGGAGTGGATGTGGTAGACTTTGCGCAAGTCTGCGTCACTACAAAAATTACTTCACGATGCAGTGATCCAGTGATGATCACCGCCACCAACATAATCATCAAGGTGTTGGTGTTGAGGAGAGTTACGGGGACACTGGGTGGCCATTCTTCGTCGCTCACTTCGCTACCACCACCGGTGCCCCCCCTGTCTCGCATGCCACCGAAGGAGGTGGTAGCTCTTACTTCGGTCATCACTTGGTAATGTATCTTTGTGGTCTGGATGCGGTGTTTAACTACTTTTTGTGCATTCGCTGAAGAATGGCAATATTGCCGAGGTAAACCGGCAAGGCAACGAGTCCGTGGCTCACTGGTTAGAGCGTTGGATTTATGATGAATGGGTCGCGGGTTCGAGCCTCGGTTGGTGCACCCACCGCCTGAGGTTGGGTATGACTGGCTGACGACGACCAATGAGCCAGAAATGGCCATTACAGTCTCACTTGTCTTTGTCGGCACTGCTCATCTGGTTATTTGTGCCTCTGTTTCCGGCATACCCATTCCCCCGCGCCTAACTAACCTATGGTGTTGCCACTGACAGCACTTCGACCACACGGAATCCTTCGCTTCCTCATCCCACTGTCTCATTTCTTCCCTTCCGCAGGTCTTTCTTCACAAAAGGCGATCGTTCATCCAGCCACCTGAATCCCGTCACCGCCTGCGAATTCCTTCTGCTAACATTGAGACAAAAGAAGGCTATCCATTGACAGAGCAAAATTTGCTTTAATCTTCCGCCCTTCCCTCCTCCTCCTCATTGCGTTTTTTTTTTTGTCATTTGTGTTAAATGCCATTCTGCACCGTGTAAATTTTGTTGGAATTTCTGCAAAACATTTTTATTTTGCATATGCTGCTAATGTTGTTGATTGTGATGAAGAAGAAGAAACAAATACTACCTGCTTATTTGCACGCTCCTTCTCTCTCGCCTGGCCAACGTTGGTTTTTGGGAGCGAAGACCAGAAGGCAGATATCAAACCCCTTTCATTGGGTTGGGAATTGGATTTCCAAGCAGTTTGGTTTTTGCGTGCCCGCGTCGCCCGCGAGCGATAGGCTTTTATCAAGCTCCTCAGTCAAGTTTGAGACGTCGTACCATCCCGAAACGTAGCATACATCTTACAAAGCGTCGGGTGAGGGCTGTCAGTCCTCCCTCTCTAGGCGCCATCTCGCTGGCACTTCGACCAACCTCAGCTCAACCAGCTTTCGATGCCTTGCTTTAAAATGCCAGTGCAGCGCTGCTGGGCTCTATTTTTAGTGCTCGTATATCAAACTGGTAACCTTCCAACGTTGAGACACTTCTATCTTAAAGTATCTCCATCCTGTCGATTGCGTCCCCACACAAACCGTTGTTGTGCTCTACAGACTCGCAGGGAGCTTCTGTTCTTGTAGAAGGTAACACACCTCCCAACACATAGGCTAGCCAACTGTCTGATGAGATTTGTGCTTATATGCAGCAGCTAGACTGCACGATAATTCCGAAAATGGCTACGAAATACACGCGAGCATTCAGCCAGCCAATCATCATACGGTATGTCGTTGCGAAACGTACCGACCAATAAATGGCCTGTCGAAGCTTCGAGGCTATCGATCACAAATCAGCCAATCTACGACCACTAACCAGGGTGTAATAGAACCGCTGGGAATCGAAAAAAATAAGGCGCTTTCAACAACACTTTACTCAGCCTGACATTATTAAGATACTGACCACGTAACTTGGATTCCTTATCTCCCGTCGGGACGAAACATTGATGCCTTTGAACCAACCATCGAACGAGATTTAAGTCTGCTCTTTATTTTCCAAAAAGTGCCACAAGTACATGGTTTAATTCCGTGCGTTGCCAGACCTCAGTAACTCACAAACATCGACTGTTTTCAAACCGTTTTAGCAAAGGCGATGAAATACACCGCACCAGCGCGTGAAATAGTGTATTATTAAGACAGATTTTCGAAGCACCTTCCGCACTCTCCTCTCACTCACCCTGTTTAGATGGCAGGATGAGGAGCCGAGGTAGGAATTGGCGCAAGGACTAATCAAGTTAAACAGCTCGTTTATACAAGACACACATGACCTGGTGCCTAACTCAAGGGTGGACCGAACCTCACATCAGTGAGAATGCCATGAAAGCCACATTGATATTCATTGCAGCCTGGTTTCCAGTCCTGGAGTGGTCAGGATATCCCGTCACTTTGCAACTACGACTCTGGATTCTAGCAAATCGTTGTGAGTGATGTGCTAGTCTGCTGAGGGAGGGGGGAGTTGGGTGGATTCCGCAGTATCGGTCCTTTATTTCCTCCCATGCACTCGTCTATGTGAGCTTGCCGGTCGTGTGATGGAGCACAATGATTGAAACGGCGTGAAAGCCTACGTCTAAGACGTGCCACACACACACGCATACAAGGTACGGGCTCGATGATTGAAAAGCGCGAGCCTCCCTGCGTGCGCAACAAGAGGACGAACGGCGGACCATCCATTGAACCAAACGCCTATCTCCCGGTTCCTTAATGTGGTCTTGCCATTCATCGCATTTCGCCACTGTTCGTTCAAAGTAATCCAGTAAGGTGAAGTACAGACGCGGCCTGACTGCTCGTTCGGCACGGGGTGTAGGCGATGTCTTGGACTCTACGTGGAGTTATCAATGTTGGAAGCACGAGCGATATCGCATGCCGCGAATGGCAAGCAGTCCTCTCCAATGCAATTGTGAGTAGTCTTGGTCGCAACACCGGGAGACCTGGGTGTCTCCAAAGGGTCCGTACACTCGAAGGAGCAAAGTATTTAAGGTATTACAGTAATTTTTGGGTAACAAAATGAAGTTCAACGGAATTCACGTCCGCAAATACTCGAAAGCTATGAGGACCACCAACACCGAAATGCGTTCAGCAGCTGCTGGAGCTCTGCTTCAACAGTTTCAGGAAACTAGATGCATCGCACTCCAACCGCTAAATCTTCGTCTTAGACTTAAGCGAACAACTCTGAAAAAAATAAATCTTAAGTCTCGTCGAGGTTTTAATTCGGAATATCTTCGGTTTGATAGAACCATTCTCCTGTCTGCGTGGAAGGGCATCCAAGAATGTGATTTCGTTATCCGCCTCATCTGGGGCATCAACCGTTAGCCAATGGTGCGCCCTGTTAAACTCTTGCACTAGACTATCAATGCCGATGCTATTTCCGGTCAATCGGAAGATTTCATCGACGTAGCAGTCACATAAATCGAAGTCATTGGAATTACCAATCGCCACACCGCCTATGTACCTGCATAGCTCGTCGTTGCAGATAATTTGAACATTTTGTACGCAACCGCAAGGAGTTCTTTTAGGGTGTTGACTGGCGTCCCTATTTTGTAGTTTGTACCGCTGCCGTTGTGTATTATATTATTTTAGTTAATACGATAAGATATCGAAGCTTCACAATTGTCGAACAATTCATCGATTCCATTCTTGCTGATGTTGTCGCACTCTGACCTACTTGCCACACAGTGTTCCCATCCCATGCGCAGGGGCTCCCGACATATCGCTTGTGTATATATCAGCGTTCTGTATTATCATTTCTAGCACGCCACCCTGCCCATAAAGAGACAGAAATACAAAACTTGAACTGTCTGCCACACAGACGTCCACTTTTAAACTTTTGATTCTTGCGTAATCTGTTAATTTATCCTATGATCTCGGTGAATGGAGGCGCGAGTTTAATCACACTTGGGTCAAGTTACCCAAACAGCCTACTGCAACGTACGGAATCCACTAATTCTGCTACCGTAGACTGACTACCCAAGCAGGATTTCCTAAGCCATCAACCTAGAATTCACCAGATGACTACCAGGCACAATTACTTAGCAGAGGATTTTGGCAGATTTTAAAAAATTTCCGATGCAGGATTGTAATGTGCATCATCGTGCAGCGTAATTCCAAGGTATTTCGCCCAAAAAACGTCACCCTACCAGGACATGGTCCCCTCATTAGAGAGAGGCTTCGGCCCACGATCCTCCCGATCATTGCAAAGACAAGATATGCCGCTTAGGTGTCTATGCAAGTGATTAGGTAAATACATTAAATGTAAACATACTACAATTCAGGGATTAAATAGCTTTTTAAGCGGCTCCCGTCCGTAGAGGGGGCTCAGAGCGGGTCTAACCCGTCGACTTTTTAAGACATGGTCAGGTTTATTTCAAAGGTGTGCATACGTGTATTTTACTGACTTACTACATTCATTAAACGCCAATATGAAATATATACTGGATAAAATTGTGTTCTAAGTGTATTTAATTGTACTTTGTGAGAAACGACTACTTAAAAATGTGGGCTTTTTCTCACTGGTTGTCGATGTGCTTATTAATTCACGGACATTTCTTTGAAAACATGCACTATGATCATTTTGCTTGTGTTCATTTGATAAAATTTCGTCGTCAAATATTATACTTGAAAAAAAGTTATTATTCGGTTTAAAAACTTCTCTAATTGCAGAATAATTTTGAACCCAACTTGTCATTGCACTTGCATTCTTGGTTTACAACCTACACGCTGTGTACATTCTGCCTAAGGAAAAGCACACTGTTCTCTATACTGTAAGAGGTCACTTTATGAATAAATATTTCCCGCTTTTGAACAATCTCATGATGCTCAAGTTTTTTAAAACCAAGTGTAAGATGTTAAGGAGACCAAATGCACTACCCAGGTAAATACAAGAAAAGACATTTTTGTGCCTATTTTCTATAAAATATATTTTAATCTATAAGTGCATCGGAAATAGATGGGAAAAATGCCTAGTAATTTAATCAGTCATTTTTCACGGAGAGCAGTTTTTGCAGATGGCTCAAAAGGAACTCGTTAAAAAGCCAGTATCCTGAAGCGACTGCGAATATCTTGGGATCACACTGTGAGCCATCTTTTGAAACGGAAACACACGAAATGCTCACCCATTAACCAGTCGCCTGAACAATAGGTGCGCAGCCGAAGAATCATGTTACAGTCAGAATCCCAATTGGTGGATTTTGTTCCACGCGGTCATTACTTTAGGTGCCCGACAGTAGACCTAGACCTCGATTATTTGCTGTCCTCTCACCTACAGATGCCACAGTCCATCATTTTCGGTCATTTCCAATCAAGTAGTTCCTAAGTAGACCTCGCAAGGTGGCCCGGCGTTGATTTTAAGGCGGGGTGGCCATGCTTCCGTTCAACCCAGGATGAACCATCGTTAGCCCAAAGCCACCCCTTTAATATTCAACGGTTCGGGGTCTTTTGAAATGAGGATCCCTAATTTTCAAAAATAGCGGAACGATAGGCTCCCAGGGACCTCCCAGGGGGAAGTAAACCAAGTGATCGGGCCCCTAAAACAGACATCGTCGGCGGTCATCTGCCCCGACCTCCCCCCCTCGTCAATCTCCACAGTAGAATACATATAAATACTAGCAGATACAGTGAAGTGAGCGGTAAATTTTGAGAACAAGTACACAGAAAACACGTTACAGATTACAAGTCCGGGTGAAATTAATGGAATAAATGTGTAGCGAAGTATTCTCATGGATACAGACCAATTAAAGGGGCTCTGTGTCACTGGGGCTTCTCCAACTTGCGATATCGGATTCATAGAAAACCTTTCGGCTGATGAGGTTGAACCTGTGTGTGGCAGAACGGGGAAAGAGAACCGCGTGTCTGCATAAATTTAGTAAAACAACTGCAGATCAACAGGACATCAAAAAGAAACTATATTTACCAGTCAGGCAAAGCGGTTGGGATTGGCAGTTGAACAACAAGGCCCTCCTTTGGTGGCACTACGGCTCCGTCGAACAGCCTCGCAAGCCTCTGACCATTTCTTATTCTGTCTGGGACGCTGAGCGCTAAATTTCACGCTCAGGTCAAAGTCCCCTACCTTTCACCATGGCCGACCACGACCATCCATTCTGAACGGAAATTTTCGAGTCTGGCATGATGAAATACCCGGATCACTCATGAAGACGACTGAAATGTTTGCCCACTTCGACTGATCACACCCTAGGCCGAGAACAATCTGATCTGCCTTTGCCATCTGCCTCGAAGATAAACGCCACAGATCTAAGTAGCACCCTATCGGTTTCGATAAGGAGTACTGGACTTCACCGTGAGGTGACCTTCCAGCGATTTGGTCTGATTGCAAAACCGAAGTCAGACATGCCGAGAGCCATGTATCGGACTCTGCCAAACGATGGCATTACGGCAACAATTTATGAAACAGAACCCCGCAGACGATGAAAAACAACCTTAGAGTAAAAAATACATAATCATACAACATCAGAGGCCTTTCTCCGCATGTAGGGTCCTTGTGACTTTCATTAATTCTCGTAAAAAGACCACCCTAGGAGAGCAAAATTAAAACTTTGCAGAAACGTTCATACCCTGACGGCGACCGCACGACTCAGAATCATTGCATTTCTTGGTACAACATGAGGCACATTAATGAAGCCAAGGCCGCTACTCTCGTTCCCCAAGTGCTAGTAATGGCTGTTCTAACAATCTACAACAAGCCGGCTTTCTATCCAGGCGACGCGCCACTTCCATTATCGACATAGCGCTAGCGTAACCCCGCTTAACCCGGTGGGTTGTACTGTGTACTACAAGTCGATGTAGACCAGAGGACTGAACCTTTAGCCATCAAACCGCTCCATTTGCCACCGAAAGTGCAGACTCTATTCTTGGATTTGTCCTTTTGGAATGCTGCCTTTCAACAATCACAAGGTCCAATAGGCGAATTAGTCTCAAGGAAATATGTGTGATTGGGCATTTTTCTTCCATATTCAGCCTAAACAAGCGGTTGTGCATGCATAGGCGACCACAGGCTCGGGGTGATCGAAGACCAAAAGTATTGTAACTTGTATTCCGATACTATCAGAAAGATTTAAGTAGTAATATTTTTTGCTATTTGACAGTGGACAGCGTACCTGAGTGAGAAGAACCAGACGACAGAGCCCAGAGCGTTCCAGAGGATGATGGTCGAAACAAATGCAAACAGGCAAGTCAAGAATACACTGACCCAGTCGTGGATAGCCGAAAGCCAGCCACGCGACTGGGCAACTACCTCTGAAAAGTATGCGGAGGCATTGTATCTAAAGGTGAAAAAGGGATAAAGATTGCAAAGGTGTAAAACACGTTATTAAGGCGGAAGATCCCGTATATATGCGGCAGCACTAGTAATGACTTGTCACTTAATGAGCGGTCAAAATTCAGGTGATCCTTGTCGTACGGTAAGGGCGCGCGTGCATCACGCTGCTCGAGTCTCAACCTCTGCACTCTTTGTCAATTTACGCGGCACTTAAAGCGCTACCTGCTTGTCTATAGCGCAGGTTAACACCCACGACGTCTAGTACAAACGCCACTGGCTAACTGACATTGATGGACGCGCTTGGACCAATATAGATGGCTACAATTCGTTACGCATTTACGTAATAAACTACCTGCAGAAGAGCATCCACTGATTAAGACGGTGAGTATGACGGCAGTCCTATCACCAGAGCCTGTGGAAGTTAGGCCATTCGCAGCGTCAGAAAACACTCGTTGCAAAATGTCGGTTTCTGAATCTGAGGAAACAGGTTTTAGAAGTAGCTACGCTAAGTACCCACCACATGATTGATAGTCGGCGGTTCGATGCCAAGTTATCGCAGATACCTTTACCCAATCGGGATGTGCTGTTGCTAGGCTAGGCCAAACCGATGACCGCATTTGATTCGAACCGGCCGCGTAGTGTACGTGTGGGGGCTTAACTACCGATGCGCATGCGTGCGTCACTTGTATGACGCAGCCTACATGTTGCGTCAGTCAGATTTATTAGCAGGCCATCCAAAGGATCCGTCCAAACGCCGTGCGGGTGCTAATGATGCGTCAGCTCTCGATAGAATTGGTTGCTTACTGCACCAGTCAGATGAGTCAGAAGTCCAGTTGACACGCTAACTGCTCAAGGACACTTTCTGATTGGTTGAATTCCAGTCCGATCTCGGACATTCCCATGCGTTATTTTTCTTACTTTTATTCCGTTCTTACGTTGAGCTCTGATTTGGGGATTCGGTCAAGGAGAGCTGTTGGACAGCAGCCAGCGAGGCTTGCGGTAACTTCACAATAGGCTTAAAAACCCGCAAAAGGAGAGGAGAGAAAAGGAGAAAATGAGAGGGTGGACTCGAACCTGGCAGACCTTTCTTATTTAATCTAAGCGCATTTTTCAATAAAAGAAGTCTGCGGAAATCAAACAATCAAGAGAAGCAAAAATTTCTGACTTGGAATGTCACGAACTTGTGTGAGAACGCGGTTATCTCATGGAACAAGGGTTAGACGATAGTGAACCCCCTCCTAATGCACCGGATGCCAGCACGTGCAAGGCACGCGAAAAACGGTGCCTGCATATCAAGTCAGCCCGATGCATATAATCTAATCCCTTGGCAGCTTAACTTGGGCGGGTTACGAGTGTGTGGAGGAGAGGAGGGAGGGGAAGGTCAAACCCTCTCGACTCAATAACCTAACAAACAAAGAAATGCGCTTTTAAACTACCACGACGTGTCTACCATCGTGGACTGGAAAGCTGTAAACGAACAGGAAAAGTCGACCGTTCTAGGAACAAGGGCTCAGGCTGCTACGGCTCCTGTCTACTGTGATCCTAATGACATCTTCGCTTATGTTATGATTCAAGGACCCCTGAATTAAGTCTGACCCCCACGGGGTGTTTTCGACCTCAACGCTTAACCCAATCTCTGACCACTGTGACAGAGTTAATTTAGCAGAACACGGTGATAGCGGGAAGAGTGAACGGAGGTTAATCCTGTGTAAGTTCTTGCTGAAATAAGTAAACTTATGCGCGAACAATGTCTCCGTCCACATAGTGACAGTCAAGGCTATATATCTACAAATAAATGTGTGAGTAACTTAGACATACACAAGAAATTTCTGATAAATTAACGCTGCTAGGAGGACTTAGGCTTGTTACTCAATGAATACAGGTAAGCTCCATTAGTACGTTGGATAAGTTACGGTTATAAAAGGGAAGAAAACTTACCCTTTAAAAATCTGTGGCGCAATCACATCTATCGGGCAGTGAGGGGGCTCCAAGTATCGAAGTTCCTTCAGCTCGGCTTCTCTCTCCGCATTTGTCAACCGACAATGTCTAGGGACGTAGGCTTCATCTGCCGAGGAACCATTTTTGAAGTAATTAGCATTCATACCGGAGTCCAAATGGTTAGTGTTCCAGAGACTGTTTGAAAACATGCCCACCCCCAAGCCCTCTTCAGCAGCGACCTTCGACCTCAGAGTTCGGGCGGCTTCCTATTAATAAATAAACAGTCTACTGTTTTTATAACAGTAGTGTGTGTGTTTTAAGAATTATAATATGCATTGAAGGAGCATACGGACCTTAAACATGAGGAGAATACGACACTGTTCTGTCTCCACGCGATTCAACCAGCCAGTCCAATGGTAGAGCAGAAACTGAGCCTCCTGGTAGCGATGCTCCGCGTGTACCTGAGCCGCCACGAGCTCCTGCTGTGAGAGTCGCTTCGCAGAACCCACAATGTGCAGATTGACAAATCGCGCATGCAAGTGGACGTCCATCATCTGCAATGCAGGAAAACTGCACGTGTAGAGAGGATCAGGACATCTGGCGTAAAGGAACAGTAATCGCAGAAAAAAACTACTTACTAGATTATCGTAGTAACCAATGTAGTCGAGAACATTCTCTGAGAAGATGTCTCTGACGTGCGCCGAAGCCAGGCATACGATGAGGAGTGCCAGCGTGCCGGCGCATATTCGTCGAACGCAATCCGGTCGCATGAACTAATAACAGTAGAGGAATCACTGACGTCAGGAAACAAAAGCCTACCGTTTTGAAGGCCGATTTGGCCCCTTTTCGGAAGCGATTTCTCTTCATTAGGCGGCGCTTTAAGCCTAAAAATAAGGAGGATGATTGAATGCGCAGCTTCGTAGACTTGGCATTCAGGAGGCGCCAGTTTAAAAAAGGCGCAAATTAGACCAACAGAGTTTCAAGGTTTTTGCTTATCCCCAGCGCAGACCTAAAGGTTTACTGTAGTGCATCGGCTAAAAAGCGTGTACTGAAGTTCCTGAAGCCAAGCTTCCCATGTTCAGCATTCTAACAAGTATGACTATCATTTTTACAAGGTGATTTTTACAAATTTGGGCCCTAGACACACTGACAGTTAGGTAACAAACATAATGAACCTCCCCTCTATAGTCGAAATGGACACTTTTTATGGTTTAATAGATGAACGCCAAGGGAACTCACTCGTTCTGCTCTGCCTTGGGGTTCACACTCCATCCACGCCAGCAGCCGCATAGTGGTGAGCAGCAGTCGTAAAGGCAGGTGAACGATGCCGACAAAGACAAGGGAGACTTGAAGCCTCGGGTGGGGCAGTACCTGGGGTTGGGTATGACAGGTTGACGACGGCTAATAAGCCAGCAATGACCATTCCCGCCTCCCTTGCCTTTGTCGGCAATATTAATCTGCCTTTGTGCGGGCATAGTAATTGGCCGCGGTTGGGGGAGGCGAATGTTGCATCCAGTGGCAGTATCAGCAGGCCAAATTGCAGTAGTGATGACATAACGGCTATTAAGAGCTTGCTCGTTGATGAACAAACAATCGTCACATCGATTACGACCACCGCTGATGAATACGGGGGCTGCTAATTATAGTAGGTACGCGGGGGCGTCCCATCTGCTGTCATAACCATTATCTCCGACTGCAGCTTATGATGGGTTCGAGTAGGAAGCCGAAGTTTAAGGCGACTAAACGTATTGTTTTCAGCCATCGCAACGTATCCTCCCGAACAGCTTCCTGGAGCTCGCTCCTGTCGGTAAAGTATACATAAGCCAAAACCCACGTAATAGACACGTACCGTGCTCGGTGCAGTCAATGACGATTGGTTCGCCGTAGAGGATGCGTTCCGCGGTGTCCACGGTGTGCAGTACTCTGTGCACCAACCAGAGACCGTCAAGGAAGAGGGCAAAGCAAAGGAGATGCACCCAACTCAACTGAAAGGCCTCACTGTCTGCATCCCGGCCGGCGGGGTCTTGCAAGCGGGTTTTCGGTGGCGGTGGTTGTTCGCCAGTGCCGCCGCCACCGTCGCCACCGGCGGGGCCATTTGTCCAATCACCGCTCTTTTCGTGCTCCTCGTAAACTGTCCAAGAACCCTGTTCAGAATCCTTTGAAGAACAGACGGAGGGGGGGGGAGGGGGAGAGGCGGAGGGGATATAATTCAAACACGGTTGGACAAGGCCTCCATCCAAAAGAAGCAGTTCAGAAGAATCATCGGTTAGAACAAGGAGTTTATTGTTTCGATGTTTTGGATCCTCGCTCGAACTCGACAGCAGCTAAGGTCATAAAAAGGGATACTAGCGACTCAAGGTGCGCAGTATTTATGGAACGCAGAGGCCAAGCAACCACATGCTTAAAGAATTAACAACACTCGCGTTCACCAATGGGGGTCATAGTTGACGCGATGCTTACTTGTCGGTCCGTGATCACGATTTCATCACCGTTGGAGATTCTTGGCCAAAACAACCCGCCTAATCCGAAAGTGAAGAAGCCACTGATCTAATTTCATAACTCTTTGCAAAATTCCAGCGTCAAAATCCTTATATATTTAACACCCTGGCATGATAGCGAGCCCTCAGCGTAGAATTCGGGAACGCAAAAGATGAAAGACAAAGAATGGTCATTCGTGGCTTATTAGCCATCGTCAGCCAGCCACCAGGTAGTGCGTCGCCCGAGGCTCGAACCGCTCTTCGAGCTCGTTGTCTTGCCAGTTTAGATTGGGAATATCGACTGCATTTATTGATGAACGCTCATCAATCGCTTACGGTACTCACTTGTCCTGTTGTGCCTTGGAGCTCACTGTTTAGTTCCGCCAGCAGCCGCACAGCGGCTAGTTGTGCAACACCTGAGACAAAAACCAGCAACCTCCTGGTAAGAACTTCGAAACCCCAATAATGGAGCCAAGGGTTCGTTGTCTTGTGAGTTATAATCAGGCATATATCAAGAATTGTAAAGGGGTGCCTATAATAGCAGTCGCTATATGGCTGATGGCGGGCCTTGAGTGTGAGTCCGAAGCACACTGGGACGAGTAGGGCTCGTAAAATGTTCGGTGTCCAACCCTTTTCCTTTATATTATATCGGGTATATTATATACCCGATAGCATCCCAAAGAGGAACGAGCCCCTGGCTCAATGGTTAGTGCATTTAAATTCTAACCAACAAGTCGCAGGTCCGAGCCTCGGATGTTGAAACACCGCGGTTTGGGTGTGGCAGGCTGATGACGGTTGAAAGGCTAGAAATAGTTACTCCGGTTTCCCTTGTTTTGGTCAGTATTGTGTTGGACCAACACGGGGGCAACATTAGGGCACGGCAGGCGTTATTCGGGTTGCGCTCCCATAACAAATGCCTAACATGGAGGTGTGGTGGTACACCTAAAGGCGGTTAGAATTTAGGGGACCCAGCCGCGCCAGCCACCTGCGTCCTCTCCCGCCTCCGGTCTTCTTGACTCTGTCTTGACACCGGGATCAGGTGGGGAAGGAGGAGAGAGTGCGGTAGCTGCAGCGCAAGGCTACTATCACTTAAAATTAATTCACGCGCAAGTCACCGTCCCTGCACCACCTGGCGTGGAGCATACGGTGGACATAGTCGAAATCGATGGTCGAACTATCGAATATACTAGCCGCTCTGTGGTTCCCGGTGGGGGTTGAGAGGGAGCCCCAAGGCACAACGCGATCGGTGCGCGCCCCACAACCACGCAGCAAAGGGTCAATACACGAGCGGGAAGTGATGTAGGTGGAAGGAATACCAACAACCATGAGTGCGAGACTAATGGCCAATCCAGTCACCCGTCAGTACAGGCCACACACAAATACCTCAATGCGCGTACTACACACGGTGAGCGAAGGGGCTTACCATGTCGGCCGAGTTGGACACAAAGGGCACATAGGGCGGTCCGTAGCGGATCTCAAAGGCATCCTCCGGCAGATCGTCGACCTGCGCTCTGTCGGCACCAGCCGCCGCCGTTGCCGCTGTTGTCGCTGCCTCCCCGGCCGCCTCGGGCCACATGGGCGGAGTGGGCACTCGCAACTTGTCGGCATTGAAGTTGGGTAGGTGAGGTGGCAGACTGAACTGCGGCAAGTTCTTGGCGAAGTCGTCACTGGGCAGGATGTGTGCCCAGCGCAGGAATGAGCGCGTAGGATCTGTGGGATCCGGTGACATTCCACGTAGGCGGGCCACTTCAGCGTAGATTATGCGTGCTCCTGAGGGCGGATGAGGGGGGGGGGGCAAGAGAGGGATTCATAGGTGAGTGAAGACAGCGCAAAACCAGTGCGTCTGTCACCTAGGCGAACATTAAGTAGTCCATCCTCATGACAAATCGGCGCATTTTCCCCTATAAAGTTTTTGACGTACTACGAGATGCAGCTTGGAAAGTTTCCAACTGACGGGCTAACTGGATCCTCAGGGTGAGCATAGCGAAGAAACGGGAAAACGGAGAGTCAAGATCAATGGTTCCTTTTGAAGCTGGTCGTTATGACACTTATCAGAGCAGCCTTCATGAAAGAACGGTAAACGCTGCGGGGACGGGCTGTTAAACTTTGTAAACCGCTAAACTCAAGCCCACTTTCGGTCGCCTGGAGGTCGCCTAGCCATTGGAGGAGGAGAGTGAGGTGTCTGCTTCACAAGTCTGTCTAGCTATGAAACAATTGACGTGCAAGTAACCGGTACTGCACCCACTTCCTGGGATACACAATTGACGTAGCCATTAACAACGGCCACACTTTCAGTAAAGTGTGTTTATTAAATTACCGGTGGGGACCTGCATCAGCAGTATGTGCATCCCCCATCCCCAAACGGGCCGCGTGTTAGGTGCGCTGGACCAACACGGGGGCTAAGTCAGGGTGCGGCAGGCGTTATTATTCTGGGATGCGGCCCTATAACAAATGCCAACCATGGGGGAATGCACGTGCCCAACATGGGCAAGTGCATAGGTGCAGGCTCATGTCACACCCCGCTCTCCCAATCCGTGCGCCCGAACCCGGCTCCAGTCTTCTTTAATGTCTTGACATCAGACACTGGCGGGTAAGGGAAGAGAGAGAGAGAGAGTGCAGTAGATGCAGTGCAAGTCTAATATAACTTAAAACTAATTTGCGCACAAGTCACCGTCCCTGCAGCAGCCTTCTGTGGAGCATACGTTGAAAATCTTGGATTACGACGGTAGAACCGACATGTGTATGTGCATCTTCGGGCTGAGGCGGAGGAGGGCCATTTAACATGTAAGCGTCTGGATCATACCTTGTCAAGATAAATTTGGCCTTTCTAGAGGGAAAGCGAAGCTAGCAGCATTACTATTCAACAAACTTTGTGAGAAAATAAAGTCATTTATTCTGCTTTTCTTCTACTGCACCTTATGAGAGAGAACTAAACGACCGGAAGACCACGCAGCCTATGCGCCTACCATCTGAGAAGCAGTAGAGTGGAACTAACAAGTAAGTCATAAATGTCTATTCTTAGCAGGCGCGGGCTTTTGAAAATGAGCCGCCATCTTTTCTGCTCTCCATTCGCATGTGAATCCTCTTATATGTACATCGATTGGCCTAGTTTACCCATTATATACTGTATTTTAACCATATTGTATTCGAACAATAAAAATAGAGGTCATCAGCGCACGAAGCTCGCACCATTTTGAAGGAAGTCCAAATTGATCGCTATTTGGGGTGCATTCAAGGACGATTCTTCACGGTGAATGGAGGACCTTTTTGCTGAAATCTTTGGAATTTTACTTTCAAAATAAAGCTTAGCTCTCTCTCTCTCATTGCCCTGGAAATATATTACATCGGTGCACACCACTCCCATTGAATTGAGGCACAGATCTATCCCCTGGATGAACTACCCTTTGTGCACTTGTACAAAAATTGTGAGCATATGAGGTATAGCATTTTAACGACGATTGTAATCGCCGACAAAAGTGATACAAAGTGCACAGGCCGTAAAGCAAACAGTAGCTTAAGTCTAGATAGACAGCTTTAATTGGCCTCCATTTCAACAAGCCCACTGGCAGGCTGCACACAAGCACAGCACGTACCTGCAAGCCAATCAGAAGAGGCGAGTACCGATTCAGTACCCTCGAGGTCTGACTTCAGCCGACGCATGGCCCACTGCGCTGTGGTATTGAATTCAGAAAGACCGTTGGCAAACTCCAGGACAGCGGCCGACGCCGCGACTCGTGCGAACTCAGCTACCGCCTGCGAGACAAGCACTCGACTACGTCTAGAGGCTGCGCGTCTTGATGAGACGTCGAAGGCCTGAAAAGTAAGGTGATATATGGATTAGGGCCCACCAGCCATGGGCTTTTACGTGTAAGGTGGGCGAGAAGGGAGTGATTGGCAAACTCGCCTGTTCCATATTGTCAAACATCTTATCAATGCCTATAGAACAGGCCTTGTGCATCTCAAAAGCAGCATCCTGCTGTCGTCGAAGTTCCGCCTTCAGGTGCGCGTCCATTGCATCCTTTAGGAGTTTCTGTTGCGCCCAACTTACGGCTGACTGTTCACTGTCAAAGTCCGCGCCCCCGCTCCATTCAGCAATGTTGGCCAGGCGGTGTGCTGGTTCTCTGTCGAACGAACGTCAAACATATAGTCTTACTCAAACTTTGCGAGTAGTATAAGCACATGCTATGTTTAATGTTCAAATAACCTGGTGAAGTAACGCGTCACAATTATAAGCGCCGTGAGGGTCACGCTGAAGGTGTAGGCTGACTTTAGGCAAAGATAGATTACGAGCACAAACACTCGTCGCCAGTGGGTGAGAGGAGTAACCTTCTCCGGTGGACGGAAGGTGAATACTGCTGCAGAAGTGGTAGCGTTGGCATCGGAGGTCTCCGCTGGCGCACAACCGATCCAGTAATGAGAGGGATCTGCAGCGATCAGAGAGGAAGGCACTGCTAAGGAAGGACGAAATTCTAACCGCAACCTACGCAACGTTTAAATTAACCTGCTTTTTAAGGCATCAAAATGCTTCTTCGGACGTGAGGATGCTTAATGATAAACCAAGAGATCCCCGTTCACTGAAAAATGAGCACTAACTAATGCTACCAATGCTACTAATGTACCAATTAGCCACAATCGCGGTTAATAACAATGACTTCCTTCTACCCCCATAGGAAAATAGGGTCATGTCGAGTGTATCACTGGGAAGGCCATTAGCTGTTTTGCGTTAGGAGGTTGTAAGATCTTCTATTGAAAGGCAAATAGAACTGGCATGACTAACGGCTAAGGACCAGTAGATAGAGAGCATTTACGGTGTATTCTCTTGACAGCACAAAATAAACGATGCAGAGGCGTTCTCACGCAAGTTGCTTTAACTGGAAAACTAAAGCATAAATGGATGTAATTTGAGGTGATCCCGGAGCAGACGATTGGCTCTGGGAACGAGCCCCATCGATGTGTGAGCATTTCAGGCATATATGCTTGAGCATATGCTGTTTATCGATTAGTCACAAGTGAGCCAATTAGAAGGCGTGCAGAGACATAAAATGTCATAATCGAAACCATTCTTTCGTACACCCCAGCACTTTAATAGGCATTTTCTCCACACAAACACACACTCGCGCAACGAGCATTTCGTCCAGCACACTTGACTACACGTAACAGTAATATCTACTGTGCGATTATGATTGTGCTGGCGGAGCCTTGAGGGACGTCGGATTCACAGGGGCTTCTCTTGCATAGCGCTTTTTGTGGAAAAAGTGAATCAAGAAAACGGGAGAGAATATTGAGTTCAGCGGTTGACCAATCAGCCATCCGTGAAAACTGCCTGGACCACCCTCCATCAACGACAAAACCAGACTGTACACATGCTGATCCGTAAGAAGTAATCGACTAGTCACAATGAGAGAGAGAGAGAGATATCAGTAAGCTTTTGTCTTTCAGGTACAAGAATTGACCCATCAGTACGGCAGCCAGGTCAATCCGCGTCATTTAAATATGCACCAAGTGGACTGTGCTGTAGCAAATGTAGGCCGAATCGGCTTCCTAAGTTCATCCGGCTGAGATTACAGATGGCTTAAAACTGACATTATAGGACACCAGTCGTAGTAGCTGCCCAGGCTATTCATTAAACACGTGCGGGCGTTTATATTGGGACGAAACGGCCAATAATCGGATAACAATTCCAACAGATAATATCGGCTAGGCTTGAGGTTTGACGCCACAGCACCATTCGAACCGAGCGAGAGGAGTTCACACAATTCAGTTTGACCATCGCACGCGATGACGTTCACCGGGTACACCACAGAGTGGGCTCATCCTTTGTGACTTGAGCGTTAATACGGTCATAATGAGACACACCATCCTCCCACCTACGAACGTTGATCCAATAGAAAGACAGTGCCCAGAAGACCGCAGGGAGGAGGCAGGGGTGCAGCGGTTGATACAGCTAAACGGTCCATCTACGCGTACCACACGTGAACTGGTCAGAAGTAGGCGTGCCAGGCTTTTATGAGGGCGGCTTGCAGCCCACGCCACTGAAATTTTCCTACGAGCTATATTATAAAGGAGCCATTCCAACTTGACTCTGAGTTCTGAGAAGGGTCGAGTTATTGCATCCAAGTGATAGCCTTCTAATCCACGACTGGCCTCGCCTTCGGGTAGGTTCAAGCTGATTGACAATTTTAGGTCTTACTAGCACTTCCCTCTCCCATCCACTGGTTGACTGTCAGGGTCTGTCAAACCGCTGGTGCTGAGGTTGGTCGCATTGGCATGAAGCCCTGCGTCTATGGCTTGTAGGCGCAAGCGGGTAAACGCGAGCCGCGAGCCGGTCTGGACTCCTTGCGGCGCAGAACATGTGCAGCAAAAAACACACGCACCTGGTTGGGTCACATGACCAAGGACGTAGATGACGAAGAGGAGGAGAAGGAAAAGGGGCAGAGCGTAGACCACTTCAGCGGGCGGTCCGATTGGAAGATCCACGTTCTTCTTCGTTGGACTGGAGGCAGTGGCACTGATTGAAGAGTGCACTTGGTCAGTGTCGTGTTTTGAGGAGTGCGAACTGGCTGCGGCCTGGTTAGCTGTCTCGCGCATTTGGCGGGCCGCTAGGCTGGGGACCAGTGCGATCAGGGATTCCAGCGTACCTTCAAAGGAGGATGATGATGAGGAGGAGCGGAAGAAGAACGCGGAGGAGGAGGAGGAGGATGATGAGGAGGAGCGGAAGAAGAACGCGGAGGAGGAGGAGGAGGAGGAGGAGGAGGAGGAGGAGGAGGAGGAGGAGGAGGAGGGAGGAGGAGGAGGAGGAGGAGGAGGAGGAGGAGGAGGAGGAGGAGGTGGAGAAGAAGGATGGAAGGCGTGCAAGAGGTGGAGATAGAGCGAGGAATGAACGGCCGAATGAGGGAGATAAAAGGCCGGAAGAGAAATTGGGGGTTGGGGGGGGGGGAGAGAGGGGGAGGGGTTAAGGAGAGACATGAGAAAAGGCAAGGCAGAGTGCAAGCATACTTTCTGAAGAAGCGTTGTACATCCGGCGCTGTTGCATTTCCATAGGTGGCTGGACAGCACGACGTACGCGAACGTCGAGTCGGTTTTTGGCGTCAAGAATGACTAAACGGAAGGATTTTTCGTAGTCCGGCTCGTGATTCGGTGCTGGGATTAAAATTTGAAGCTGAAAAGTAAATAAGGGATAGCACCGAATAGGTGAATCTTTAGCGGAAACAAACAAACGACTTATAAGAATGCAAGGAGAGGAGCCCGTTAGTGCCTTCGGTTTTTAACATTCACCGACCTATAACACACGTTCAAGACTAGGTGAAAATTGCACTAATTTGGTGACAGTGGCATTTATTATAGTCATCTACTTTAGCCTAATCAAATGATATATCCGTCAACTTAGTAGGTATACCTGACTAAAACTCAAGCTAGACTTGCTCAAAGGAGCGCAACATCATATAACTAGATTCCGGTAAGGTCTGATAAGCAGTTCCCATATAGTTCAGTAAAAATAATTGGCAAACTCGGGTTTCGTAAGTGCCGGTTAAGTACGTAAACATGGGTTAGTGAAAGCAACGCAAGCACGCGATCGGGCTGCGAACCCGTAGTAGATAATACAGTTGTGGGCAATAGGCTAGAGGTGCTCAAATGTTTGGAAATTTAGTACAGAAAAACAATGCTAGAGCCTTCTGGAGGATCATAGCCCACAAACCCAAACGTAAAGCATACAAAACTGGAAACTCACATGAAAATCTTTCTTTTCAAAAACACCGATTTCATAGTCCAGCAGAGGGTCACTATCGGGAAGGCTCTCGTGATTTAATTGATCCTCTGGATCTCTGCTACCCTGCATTAGTCCGTTCTCATCGTCAGGGTAGACCTTGAGGCGAAAAAGACCCGGAAACTGGGAGACCTGACCCTTAAAATCGATCACCCAGAAGGCTCGGTGCTGGGACCCACCGGAGTGCACACGGTGGCCCCCGGGAGGATCTACGCCAGCCGTCCTGGAAGCACTGGGTTCCACGTTGTAGTTCAGATCGAGAACCAGACTTGCCTGCAGACTGCGTCCCCGGTCCACGGATGCGGGTCCGAAGAGCGTGCCCAGGACGGAAGCTCCACGTGGGAGACTAAAGTTAAGCTAGATTCGAAGCGGTGGGTTAAATACAAAAAATAAAAACCCAGAACGTACCTTTGGTTTGATACGAACGTGCGAGATAGAGTAGAGGTGCGGGGCCTTATAGTCCACGTGGACATCGGACATGGCAATGTAGGGCGGAAGAGTTGGCGTATAGACGTTGAACTTGGAGAGAAGGGGATCAGCCGAGGCACATGGTGCCGCGGACAGTCGCTTCCACAGATCAGTATTCACCCCAAAGGGTTTGGTTGGCCAGACAAGGAGACTCGGTATGCCAGGATGTCCACCCGAGGCAGGGGGGTAGGGAGAAATTGGTGGGAGAAAACCATACCCGGCGCCGGAGTAGGCATTTGAAGCGGCGTTTTGGACAAGAGGAATTGTCTACCGGCGAGAGAGAGAGAGGGAGGGAGGGAGGGAGAAAGAGAGGGAGAGAGAGAGAGAAGTACGCAAGTCGTAAGTAAGTACAGGAGAACGGAACGAATCGACTGGCGTCTGCCCCCCTAAACAGATCATGCGACAGAACATTTGTACTTTAACTACCGGATATAAAACCAACTTTTTGATGTTAGCAGGTAAGGATGCCTTGTATGGACGCCTAAACAGGAAACGCGTAGAGGAACCGTCCACAATACATGTGGCTTTGCGCCAAACTCCGGGGAAATTACGTTAAGGATAAAGGTGGTGGTTAGGGTAAGTTTTGGGTTAGGTTTAAGTCAGAATTTGGGTTATGGGGTCATGATTAGGCTATGGGTTAAGGTATTTATCGTGTTAACTGTAGGATTTAGGTTTACGGTTAAGAGTAAGATGACAGTTTAATCTTATGTTGGTGTTATTTTTAGTGGTTAGAGACAGGTATAGTTAACCTTGCTGAAATTTATCATAAGGTCATCTATTTTAAGCGGGCAGGACGGTTCATTTTCCCTTGTCCGGTTTAGCCGGCCATACTCTATGAGATTGTTTAACCGTCAGCATTGAAGAGACGTAAGACAGTCCTTACAGACTGTGATAGATGCTTGATAACTGCGTAGAGCGGGTACACAGATCATCTTGCTAAAGGTCTGTGCTAAACCTATGATCTTTTGAGGAAATTTGCTGTTAAACCTACTCCGTAGAGGCACTAAACTGGCCACGCAGTATATGCACTGGATCAACACGGGGCTAGATCAGGGAACGGCAGGCGTTAGTAGGACCATGCACCTCAAACCACAAACCGTTTCATAGGCCCATCGTGATATCTCAATCACCCTAATGGTTGACATGTTCAGGATCTCCATCCAGTCAATGCAACTCTACGCTTTTGATTGCATGTGGGGGTGAGTAAAGACTAGGGCTTTGGACCACTGTCGCCGATTAAAAGCCCTCGCATGAGGCGTTTCGGCTTTATCTCACAAACAAAACACGGCGAGAAGATTATACACCTCTACAGTAGTTCAGTACATCTGTCCTAAAACAGACCTCGTCGTACACTCAGTCAAAGCATTGAGGTGGTTCTTGGACCGTCCGTATCCGTTCTGGAAGAAGGGAGCAGGTCGGACACTCCAGAGGTCCGTTATAGCCTATCACCAAGCGTGGAGGATATTATCCACAACAGCGCTGATATCAGCCAGGTCAGATTCAGCTCCTAAACTGAACCACGCGTCAGATGCGCTGAACTAATGCAGGGGCTCGCTCAGGGCATGGCAGGCGTTATTCGGGATGCGCTCCCATAGCAAATGGCACACACGGGGTGGGGTGGAACGGCTGAACGTGGGCTCCGGCCGCGTCAATCACCTGCACCCTCTCCCTCCTCCAGTCCCTTGACTTAGTGATGACAGTGGGCCAAAATGGGAGCAGAGAGGAGAGTGCGGTAGATGCTGAAAAAGTCTACTGACACTATAATATAATTCAAGCGCAAGTCATCGTCCCTGGGCCCAACATGCTGTGGGACATACGGTGGACATAGTCGACAAAGAAGGTTAAACCGTCAGCTAGATACTCAAATGACATAGCGCCTTCGATTGCATACCGCTTCTTCGAATGTGCCGAGAAAACAAGTGGACGCTGGGGAGAATTCGACAGTAGCCGTAGCGATCACACGAAAAGACTGCAAGAACGCCAAAGCGGCCACTCTCAATGAGCCAGTTTGTTTTAGGAGATATTTGCGAGACCAACACAACCACCACCAGCAAATTTGAAGAAGTAAGCTACGTAGGGACTGGCTGAAGGTATCTTTCTGCTAAGTAATAGTTAATAAATGCTCCTGCTGCAGCCTATATTATCTGCTCTATGAAGCTGTTCGTACTCGACTGAAGACAGAAAATCGAGGCTTGGACTGAAGCGATTTCCCGTGCCCTGACCTCGGCGCCCCGTTTGGATGGGAACAAATGGATGCGTAACTCTTGGCTGGACACGCGATGGTCAAATAGCCAGTGGTAACATTACCGACAGTAGAAACAGTAGTAAGAGCTATTTTATAGCAATACTGCAGGCAGTCGTGAGAGCGGTGGCATAAAAAATGGAAATAGTGCTAAAAACGGAGCGCTGTCAACCAGTGGCTGATTGGATTGGCTAACGCTGCGTGAGGCACGACACTACACGCATGCTCGCGCGGATTCAGCGCTGCCCGATAAACTCGTGCCGTGAGTCAATCTGATCACGTTTCGGTTCAGCGCATCTGCAGCACAGCCCGCTGTAGGGACCAACGTGGTGCTAGAAATAGCACGAGAAATAACATGAACCGCTCACCTGAGTGCTCCAGTAGTAGGCAGCTTGCATACTGGCGGATCCACTGATGATGTCGGGGATGTGTGACAGTCCCAAATAATAGTCCACATTGAGAAGGCCTCTGTGCAATTGATTCAGGGTGCCGTCAGGCAGTCGCCGAACTCCCTGATCTTTAGATGGAGAAGAAGGAGGAGGAGAAGGAGACAAGGGTTAGAAAGAAGTCAAGCAACCGCCATCCCAGACGTCGGCAGTCCAGAAGCAGTTAGGGTGAACACTTAAAGAACCAGATGTAGGCCGCCCTGGGCAGCTTTCATCTGCTGACCTGGCTCTGGTCACTTGAGAAGAAAACTCATAGGTCAGCAGACAATTTCATCGGTTAATTTGCGTCCACTTGAAATTAACTTTTATCGATGTCTGCAACCTGCATCCCAGGTTTTGTTGCGTACCTCTTGTTGTTTGAGGTCATTCGAGATAATAAATTACTCGTCATGCAGATTACTACCTCACAGACTACACAACAATACTACATTAAATATTCAATTTTTGGTGGAGTATCGCTTGCGGATCAGGGAACGGGGCATACTCCTTACATTGCATGTTGGGGCTCCACCTAGAGCCCTCGCAGACATTCGCATAGCGACTAGTAACATGTGCAGATAATGCAGTACCGAAAAAGACGAAGGCCGGAATGGCCATTTCTGGCTTACAGCCGTCCTCTGCCGGTCATACCCAATCCAAAGTGTGAAGTACCTGGGATTCGAACTCGGGACTTCTGGTCATTGAGCCAAACGCTCTATCAATTAGACACAGGCCCGTTGTCTTGTCGGCAGTGATCGGGAATATAAATTATGATAGGGTGGCGCTCCCCAATCAAGTTACGGGACACGCTCATCCCTTTGTGCTTTGGGGTTCAATTTTTACTGCTAGTAATACTGTGCTGCTGCTCCTACTACTACTACTACTACTGCTACTACTACTACTACTACTACTACTACTACTACTACTACTACTACTACTACTACTACTACCACTACTACTACTAATACTACTACTACTACTACTACTACTACTAATACTACTACTACTACTACTACTACTACTACTACTACTACTACTAACTACTACAACTACTACTACTACCACTACTAATAATGACCACCACTACACCACTAATTATACCCCACTAACCACTACTCACCACTAATTACTCATCACCACTACCACCACTACTCACCACCACCACTCACCACCACCACCACTACCACACCAATTTCACTACTCACTAATTAACACTCTACCACTACCAACACTCTCACCACCACCACTACCACCACTACCACTACCACTAATTACCACTACTACCACACCACTACCACTACCAATTACCAATACCACTACTCACTACTCACTACTCACTCTTACCATCACTACCACCACTACCACCACTACCACCACCACTCACCACTACTCACACACTACCATCACTACCACTACCACTACCACTACCACCACTCACAACCACTACAACACTACTACCACTCACCACTACATCAATTACCACTACCACTACTCTGGCTACTACCACCACGACCACCACACTACACTAATCATACCCCACCATTACCACTACCACTACTCTAATTACCACTACCAATACTACTACCACTAATACTACTACTCTACCACTACCATCACTCACTAGCACTACCACTAATACTCTACCACTACCACTACTACTACTATTACTACTCTACCACTACTACCACTACTACTAATACTACTTCTACTAATACTACTACCAATTACCACTACTACCACCATCACTACTCTAATACCACTACTACTTCTACTTCCTGACTACTACTACTACCACTACTACTACTACTACTACTAACACCACTACCACTACTACTCTACTCAATAATAATAATAATAATAATAATAATAATAATAATAATAGTAATAATAACTAATACCGATACCGACTCATGCGGCACATCTTACGTCTCCTGTGTAACTTCTAGGGAAGGCTGATTTCGTACAACAGCGGACGTAAAAGGGGTGAAGAAGCTCACGTTTTTTGTGAAAAAAACGTGTGCCTAAGCTCAAAACGTTCAGTAACACAGGCGAGGCGTCGTCGACAGACAAACAGTATTAACGAAACCCTCTTAGTTGAGCGTTCACGATTTACGATCATGTCTAAATCTTACTGATCAGAATTGTTTTTTTCTCTCCCCTAGCTGTATATCTCGTTCCTCTCCAGTTACGTTTGTGCAAACTACGGCTGAAGTGCCCGGAGTTATAATTCACTTCCATCATTCTTCAAGTGACGTGCGCCACCTAATGACAGATGGGCAGTTCCATGAAAGACTACCCTTGTTTTGAAAAATAAGGGATCCTTATTCACTAAGTAGCCAGCGCTGGAGTCAACATCTCAACTTCTTCGCCCTGGTACCTTTTAACCAATCAGAAACTAACCTGAGGCGGTGGCCTGTGATTGGTGCCAAGTAGCCTCACCCTGGGCACTGCTTATTGGTTCGGTGAGGGTGAGGGAGGCTGTGAAGGTGTCCGTAGTGCGCGGACGACCATGAAAGAGGAGAGACCAACGAAGACGATAGATTGGCCGGCTGGGTGCTGGCTGTACATGACAAATGAATGGATTGTCTTTCGGCCATTCGGGTGCTAATTGGAAGTCCAAACGAGTTCCTGCTAAGACAAAAGGAATACTAGCAATGGCCGAAATACAGTTGGGCCTGAAGCCCGAGAAATGGAGGAACGTAGTGTGAAAGACTTGAAATAAAAAGGGCAACTAACCGTTTCCTTTAAATTACAGCATTGTCTACGTTGTATCATTAATAATGTAAGCAAGTTAAGCCAGTGAACTGGTGCTATGCCGTTTCTAGAAAGAATAACCAAGAGCAGTATGGATAAGAGAGACCATTTTTTGCGCAAATTGCAAGAAGGATTTCGCCAACGTACCTCATGCAAGGTCGACATCAAAATTTGAAGTGATAGTATGGCACACATTTTAGGATGTTACCTTTGTTTTTAAATTGAATCGATGTGCAGAAAGATGTTTACTAAAGAAGAGTTCACTTCAAATCCGTTTACTGAAGGGAAAATGAGGCCAACCAGGGAATTTTCCTACGCTATTGAAAGGCAAGGATCAAAATGCTCTTGTTTGTGCGCGTTTTACTATAAACCAACTGTAAGCTGTTTAACCACACCGATATGTAAGACCGTAAACGATGTTTATATGTGAAACCGCGACATGTCGTAACTCCTCTCGGTCACGCGGTACACGACATATGTCCAGATAATTTATACCTGCGGTTTACTATGAATGAATATGGAAACTTGGAACGGGACGAGGCAGAAGATTAGCAGTTTTCGCAAAATTTTAGTAGATATTCGGCCACTCTGTTAGGAATTCGCAATCTTACAATGAAGCTTAAAGGTAAAAAATAGCGAAAAATGCTCCAATGTAAAGGGAAAAGATAGTTCTTTCATTTTCAGTCAAAATAAATCACTTATTTATTGGGAAGTCGACAACCTGTGAAAACTTTCGACTTTTACCTTGTCTTTAATTTGGAAAAATATATGAAGTACGCAGATTGTGGAAAAATCGCTTGCGGACGGAACTCCTGCATCTCTAAATGCGTACAAAAGTCAGAGAAATCGGGTAAAGGGCCTTATTGTTAGAACAAGACGGGATTTCGAAGTGTTCCTGCTGAGCCGGGCCACCGTGAATTCATAATTGTTTTACGGTTATCTCATGCAGAATACATGGAACAATGATCCGATACCCCTGCTGAGGACCGCCGAGGGCATAGACCTTACCGAAGACGGTGCGAAGGCTGATCATCTTTCGGAATTTTTCCAGTCGGTTTTCAAAAGGAAACGAGATACGATCACCCTGTCGATGGGTTCGAAGTGAATACAATAGTCGAGATTGTTAATTTCACCGAACTACTGTCCTCAAGGAACTTTTGAGGTTAAGGGAAATTTAAGTCACCGGGTCCCGATGAAGAACCTGCCAAGATCTTGAAAGAGCTCGCGAGAGAGTTGGCAAAACCATTCTCTACGCTTTTCCAAACATCCATCGAGACCGGAGGTCTACCAGCCGATTGGAAATCCGAATGGATTACGCCGCTCTGTAAGGGTAGAAGCCCACGGTCTCCGCAAACAATTATCGACCAGTCAGCCTTACCTCAATTTGCTGCAAAATCACGGAAAAACTAATTAAGCAACAACTTATGCAGTTCTTAGAACATAACCATCTACTTTCCGAGGTACACTAAAGTCTTCGGAACCTTCGTGCGGTTGCAGCTCGTGTCCGCTATCACACCCGGTATGTTTGCTCCCTTCCCCTTGTTCTTGCCCTCTCTCGTCCTCCCTGCTCTTCCTCCTCTCCTTTTCCCACCCCACTCCCCTCTTCCCCTCCTCTTCTTACTCTTGCTTCTACCCCTCCTCTTCTTCCTCTATCCTCACCCTTCCCTCCTTCCCCACGATCGAAAATTCCTACGGCGAGGGCGACATGCAATCACGTAGGCGGCCCAGGCGAATCGGTCGTTCTCTCACTAACCCAACTCGTGACCAATAGTGGAGTTCGGTAGCCGCCTGGGTGACTAAGCAGCCCTATTTAGGGATAGCACGGCTTACCCCCTCGCGGGGGAGCGGGCTAGAAAAGGTGCCCTAAACAAATGCTGGGTCTCACGACAGCTGCAGAAGACCGTGGCTAGCAGACTGCAATTAAATGCGGTCGAAAAACTCTAAACAATATCAACAACAACTCCTCTCCCAATCCCCCAACCGTACCCTTCGGGGTACCCTCCGGGCTGCTCGGGTGAGTCCGCTCACACTAGCAGCCTGGAATGTTCGTTCCCTTTTAGACAATCGGAGGAGCAACCGGCCGGAACGGAGGACGGCGCTAGTCACTCGGGAACTGGCGCGCTACAAGGTTGACATTGCTGCTCTCAGCGAGACCTGATTCTCTGAACAGGGTCAGCTGGAGGAGGTGGGTGCCGGCTACACCTTCTTCTGGAGCGGCCGACCAAAGGCAGAGCGACGCGACGCTGGTGTCGCCTTTACCATTAAGAACGGCATCGTGGGACGTCTGCCCTGTCTACCGCAGGGTATCAATGATCGTCTTATGAGCCTCCGCCTGCCTCTTCGGGGAGACAAGTTCGCCACCGTCATCAGTGCCTATGCTCCCCCAATGACGAGCTCTGATGCGGCGAAGGACAAATTCTACGACGATCTACACTCCCTCTTGGCGACTGTGCCGAAGGCGGATAAGTTAATTGTCCTTGGTGACTTTAACGCCCGCGTCGGCACAGACCATGCCTCGTGGAGAGGAGTGCTGGGTCCCCATGGTCTCGCTGGCTTCAATGACAACGGTCTTCTCCTCCTACGAACATGCGCTGAACACCGCCTTATTCTGACCAACACTTTCTTCCGCCTCCCAAAGCGGAAAAGCGACCTGGGTGAATCCTCGATCGAGACACTGGCACCTCTTGGACTATGTTCTCGTCCGGAGGCGAGATAAACAGGACGTACGAGTCGGTAGAACTAGCACTCCGAACCTCATGGATTACTACCTGAATGGTATACCATTGCAAGAAGTTGACGCGCAGAAGGACTTGGGAGTGTGGATCTCACGCTCCCTTAAACCCTCGCTGCATTGTTCAAAGGTAGCCAAGTCTGCGATGTCAGCCCTGTACCTTGTCAAGCGGGCTTTCTGTGCCTTTGATGAAGACTGCTTTGCCAAAGTCTTTCGAACTTTTGTGCGGCCGCAATTGGAGTTCGCTATCCAAGCTTGGAGACCCTGGAACGCGAAAGACCTCAATATCCTCGAAAAGGTTCAAAGACGTGCAACCAAACTTGTGACTGGACAGGGCTCATTACCCTATGAAACCCGATTAGCTAACCTTAATCTCTTTCCCTTGAGTTACAGGCAGCTACGAGGGTGACCTGATACAAAACATTCCGTATCATGTGCGGTCAGGGCTGCTGCCTCGCACCCGGAGACTTCTTCCAGTTAGCAACAACCACGAACTTGAGAGGGCATCCACTCAAACTACGTGTAACTGGGGCCAGACTGGATACACGAAAGTTCTTCTTCTCCAAGAGAGCGGTCGACGCTTGGAATGCTCTGCCTCTGGATGTTGTTATGGCTACTTCCGTTGAGCTTTTTAAAGAAAAAAACCTGGACCAGTATAGCAGTGCCCACTATAATATCCCCAGATCTTCTTAGTCACGTCCCAGTTGAATAACACTCTTATATGACAATACTACTTTCTATATTACAGTACCATTTTTTTATAGCATTTTTTTATTAGCTCAAACTCGTCGCATATGCCTCACTCACGAGAATCTCGTCACTAATAATAGCATGTACTCATGCTACTCGGCATATCGCAAGTACACATTTATGTTTACTCTTTTTTTGATGAGCCAACAGCTGCTTATTTTTCCGCACGCTATTATGCAAACCAACTTTTTTTACATTTTCATGATGTACCAGAGGCTTTTAGCCATACTGTAACCAAGAGGGAGTTCAAAGGCGTTTGCCTATCTTTCCCTTAATAAACTTGACTTGACTTGACTTGTGCTGGTGACAAAGGCGATCCCCGATGCCAATGGATGGACGGATCACCGCCTCGTCATCTCCAAGCTGAGGCTCCGTCTGCGACCCCGCAGGAGACCCCAAGGTAAGCGACCACAAGGTAAGTTTAACACTGTTTTGTTGAATGTGCCTGCTCACCATCTACATTTCAGTAACGAACTGGCCCACCGTCTAGCCAACCTTCCAGTCGCCGACGCGGACATCTCCGTGGAGAACCGCTGGTGTCAGCTGAGAGACACCATCAAATCCACTGCCCTGAATGTCCTCAGCCGCGCACGTCATCAGCACCAAGACTGGTTCGATGACAACGACGCAGCTATCAACGCTCTGCTCGTCGAGAAGAACCTTTACACAAAGCCTACATCGATCGCCCTACCGCTGCAAACAAGACAGCCTTCTATCGAAGTCGCCGCCTTGTACAGCAACGGCTGCGGGAGATGCAGGATGCCTGGATGACGCGCAAAACCGAGGAAATCCAAGGGTACGAGGACCGAAACGAATGAAAGAAATTCTTCGCCGCCACCAAGGCTGTCTACGGAACTCCAGTCAAAGGCGCCGCCCCTCTTTTCGGTGCCGATGACAGGACTCTGCTCATTGAGAAGACGCAAATCCTGACGCGATGGGCAGAGCACTTTCAAAGCGTTCTCAACCAGCCATCCACCATCTCCGATGCCGCCATCGATCGCCTGCCTGAAGTGGAAATCAACGCCAACCTTGATCTCCCGCCCTCTCTCCAAGAAACCATCAGAGCCATGCAGCAACTCTCCAGCGGGAAAGCACCTGGCTCGGACACGATCCCTGCTGAGATTTACAAGCATGGTGGACCCCAGCTGATGAATCGACTCACAGTGCTCTTCCAGGAGATGTGGCACCAAGGACAAGTCCCTCAGGATTTCAAAGACGCCACCATTGTCCACCTCTACAAGAAGAAAGGGAACCGCCAACTCTGCGACAACCACCGAGGAATTTCGCTGCTGAACATCGCTGGAAAGATCTTCGCCCGCATTCTCCTCAACCGCTTGAACGCTCACCTGGAGCAAGGACTGCTCCCGGAAAGTCAATGCGGCTTCCGACGACACAGAGGAACAATCGACATGATATTCGC
Source organism: Schistocephalus solidus (assembly GCA_017591395.1). Classification (NCBI taxonomy): domain Eukaryota; kingdom Metazoa; phylum Platyhelminthes; class Cestoda; order Diphyllobothriidea; family Diphyllobothriidae; genus Schistocephalus; species Schistocephalus solidus. The sequence goes on along the minus strand of WEDG01003786.1, from coordinate 15,782 downwards.
TGCTCGCCAGCTGTAAGAGAAGTTCCAAGAGATGCGGACTCACCTCTACACTACCTTTGTGGATCTGACGAAAGCCTTTGATACGGTGAATCACGACGGGCTGTGGAAAATCATGCAGAAATTCGGTTGTCCTGAACGGTTCACGCATATGGTACATCAGCTTCACGACGGGATGATGGCGCGCGTTGCTGACAACGGGACAGTATCCGAAGCATTCGCATTGACCAACGGAGTGAAGCAGGGCTGCGTCCTTGCGCCTACCCTCTTCAGCCTCATGTTCTCTACCATGTTCATGGATGCCTACCGTGACGAACGCCCTGGGATCCGCATCGCCTACCGGATGGACGGCCGACTCCTCAACCAACGACGGATGCACTTCCGCTCGCGTGTCTCCACAGCCACCATTCACGAACTTCTATTCGCTGATGACTGCGCACTCAATACAACGACAGAAGAGGAAATGTAAAGGAGCATGGACCTCTTCGCTGCCGCCTGTGACAATTTTGGACTTCGCATCAACACTGAGAAAACGGTTGTGATGCATCAACCGTCGCCCAACACTCTATACACCGCAGCTCACATCAATGTCAATGGCGCCCAACTTAAATATGTGGGTACCTTCACGTACCTAGGCAGCAATCGCTCACGCAGCACCAAAGTCGACGATGAGATCGCCCATCGGATCGCTAAAGCCAGCCAAGCCTTTGGACGCATGCAAAATGTGTTCTGGAATCGACATGGTCTCCACCTCAGAACCAAACTCAAGATGTGCGAAGCTGTCATATTGCCGACGCTGCTGTATGGAGCGGAGACGTGGACGATCTACCAAAAGCAGGCGCGGAAGCTCAACCACTTCCACCTCAGCTGTCTCCGCAGAATACTAAAGCTGAGTTGGCAAGACAGGATACCGGACACGGAAGTGCTAGAACGAACAGGCATTATCAGCATTTACGCTCAGTTGAAACAACTGCAACTGCGCTGGAGCGGTCACCTTGTGCGGATGGACGACGAAAGGCTACCCAAACGACTCTTCTATGGAGATCTCGCCATTGGTTCTCGTCGACAAGGGGGTCAAGTACGACGCTACAAAGACACTCTGAAGACCTCCCTGAAGCAATTGCAGATCAACCCGGAGTCCTGGGAGGACCTTGCCCGGAATCGATCGGCTTAGAGGAGAACAGTGAAGACAGGGGCAGCAATCTACGAAGCCACCAGGATCACCGCTGCCAAGACCAAAAGGGCGGCACGAAAGTCATCAGCGCCCGGACCAACATCGCCAATGCCCAGGCCCTTCCAACATGCCCGCGCTGTCACCGCACCTTCCGTGCAAGAATCGGCCTAGTCGGACATCTTCGGACGCAATGCATCAACAATCCGACAATTCAAAATTCTACGTCAACTTCTGTCAACCCTCCTTCGGACTCCCCACCCTCACCCCTGGCATCAATTTCCTTAGTCCCACCATCATCGAGACCACATCACAATGCTCAGCACGTGTTACCCCCACCACCACCACCGCCACCACCACTACCACCATCAGCGATGGGGACTCTCTCCTAAACTGTCCTCATTGCGACCGCACATTCACCTCACGCATCGGCCTGGTCGGTCACTTGCAAATCCATCGCACGAAGGCTGGTAAACCAGCGCCTGGGGCTCCAACATACAGTCGATGTGCCCGTCTCTACTGCCCTCACTGCTCCCGCACATTCACACACCGCATGGGCCTATTCGGACACATGCACATTCACAAAAACCTACGGTAAACCACCGGAGGCTAAGCTACATTAGCACACACTATCTACACCACTACATCGACAATACCCTCACAATCACCATGTACCTGAGTATATCATGGTTTCCAAGAAACCGTGGCTGGGAAGGCTGCCAATCTGACGCTTACCCCAGACTACGACGTCGGCTCAGTGTATTTGCTGTGTGTGTCGAGTGGCTGACCAGTGGACTGGGAGTCAGACGGCGATGGCTGCTCCATATCCCCTGAGGTTGTGAATCCTGGTGTGTGCGTTATGAGACCCAGGTCGTGCTGTGGCGCGCGAAGACGGGTACGTCGATCCGTCAGCCAATGCGCCCACTCCCACATCAGGCAACTGACCGGCTCGGACAGTGTCTGATTGTGGGCGTGGGGAGAAGTGAGGTCGACAGCTCAGCGCATATTTCCTCACTATAAACAATCTGACGCGCTTAAAACTATCACGGTGCGCTAAAAGCCGTGGCTTGGAAGGTTGCCAACTGACGGGATAACTCGGAATGCATGGTCAGCACAATGTGTTTTGTGTGAAGTGGCTGACTGGCGGACTGAGAGTCAGGCTGCAATGGCTCCTTCTTAATGTGGCCTTATGTCACTCCCACTCCGTGGGATCCGAGCCATGTGTGGTGGTACGCTGAGGGGCGGCTCCGGCCGCGCCAGCCATCTGCGCTCTCTTCCGTCTCCGGTCTTCTTGCCTGTGCGTGAGACCGGGCTCAGGTGGGGGAGGAGAAGAGTCTGCGGTAACGTTAAGCGCCGCGGTTGGAAGGTTGCCAACTGACAATTACACTCAGACCTCGCAGTTAGTCCAATGTGTGTTGTGTGGAGTGGTTGACTGGTGGTCTGAGAGTCAGGCTGCGATAGCTCCTTCTTAACGTGAACTCTGGCTATCTCACACATGTGAGGTGTAAGCCGTTTCAAATCCCCTGTTGCGTGAAATCCTGGTGCTCGTGTTTGGGGGGCCAGGTCGTGTACGTAGTACACATAGACGAGGTCACCAGCAGCTGCGCCCACTTCCGCATCAAACAACTGACCGGCTCGGACAGCGGTTTGACTGTGGGGGTGGGGGAGAGAGTAAGGTCGACAGCTCAGCGCATGTTCTTCACTATAAACAACCTGACGCGCTTGAAACTATCACGGTGCGCTAAAAGCCGTGGCTTGGAAGGTTGCCAACTGACGGGATAACTCGGACCGCGTGGTCAGTGGAGTGGAGTGGCTGACTGGCGGACTGAGAGTCAGGCTGCAATGGCTCCTTCTTAATGTGGCCTTTATAGCACCCCCACTTCGTGGGATCCGAGCCAGGTGTGGTGGTACGCTCAGGGGCGGCTCCGGCCGCGACAGCCACCTGCGTCCTCTCCCACTTCCGGTCTTCTTGACTCTGTCTTGACACCGGGCTCAGGTGGGGGAGGAGGAGAGAGTGCGGTAGCTGCAGCGCAAGACTACTATCACTTAAAACTAATTCACGCGCAAGTCACCGTCCCTGCACCACCCTTCCGTGGAGCATACGGTGGACATAGTCGAAATCGACGGTCGAACTTTTGTGTGTCACATGTGCCACCTAAACGGGCCAAGTGGTAGATGCGTTGGACCAACACGGGGGCCACATCAGGGCACGGCATGCGTTATTCGGGTTGCGCTCCGCTAACAAATGCCAAACATGGTGGTGTGGTGGCACGCCTAGGGGCGGCTAGGACTTAGGGGACCCGGCCGCGACAGCCACCTGCGTCCTCTCCCGCCTCCGGTCTTCTTGACTCTGTCTTGACACCGGGCTCAGGTGGGGGAGGAGGAGAGAGTGCGGTAGCAGCAGCGCAAGGCTACTATCACTTAAAACGAATTCACGCCCAAGTCACCGTCCCTGCACCACCCTTCCATGGAGTATACGGTGGATATCGTCGGACTACGACGGTCGAACTATCGTGTGTGACACAATGACTGGCTGTTTTCTCTTGGAAGTAACTGCGCCCACTCCCGCCTCCGGTCTTTATGAGTCTATCAGGACACCGGGTTCAGGTGGATGAGGGATGAGAGAGTGCGTTAGATGCTGCGCAAGCGTATTATCACTACAAACCAATGCACGCACAGGCCACCGTCCCTGCGTTCGCCATGCTGCGAGCCATACGGAGGGCATCGATGCTTGCGATGCTCCAACTGCCAATCAAAGCGTAGAGAGAACGGAGTGTTCTGAGACTCAGTGTCTTATGGATACAGAACTCGATAGAGACGCCACTGATATATGACTGCTTGCAAAGGGTTGCATGATTAATTATACTGGCAGTATAGGTTCTATCAAAAGTCCAGACACGTGTTTCGTCGACATTCTACCGCTGTGTGATGCTGCTAAGAGGGATTCGACTCGAATATTCTTATCCACTCTAGAACTGAACCTACAAAGCGTAATTCTGGCCAATTTACACCAAGATAGCGATTTATTTATGAGGAGGTTAAAAAAAGCTGCTTGAGTATTTTTGAGGCAAATTTTCAGGAATCAATGGTGGAAAACTTACCGTAGCTACATAGACGCATGAGGCAACGATGAGCCGAGTACTTCCCACAGACGTAAGTGCAGTTGTCTTTGGCGCAGCAGTCAAAGCAGGTTTCAAGACGGGGCGAGCGGCCGTTGTCCGCAGGTCCAGCTGTAGGCTTGCAGGTTAAGGAACTACTTTTAATCTCCTCAGCACAGGAGACGAGACAGGCTCGACACGAGTTCTTCAGCTGTGCACACCTAAAATCACAGAAACCATCAAATTAAACTAACATATAACCGGTACTAAATGTAAATTAGTAATAACGGTATGCACATATTAATAGGCTCCGCGCGTACAATCGCTTCTCTTCGAAGAATAAAATCTTTGGTGAAGCCAGTTCGTTATTCCACTCGGGTCCGAAAATAGCGGGCAACTTGGAGGGCTCCAGGCAAGATATGACGGGAGCTGCAACAGTACTGCTCCCACCAGACTCCATGGAAGCGGAAGAGGCAGAAGATGAGTAGACGTAGGCGTCATCAGCTGAGTAAAATCCACCGCGAGAGGGTCTGTAATCATCGGAGGGGTAAGTGGACTGCGAACCCGTGAAGAACATATCGCGATTAGGTTGTCCACCTACGTCGTTCTCAAGGTTGGGCCCGGGTGGGGGAAAGTGACCATGCTGCTCGTAGGTGTGGCAACTAGCCAAGATCGGCCGGTAACCCGGTAGTGTTGGATCGGGATCTGTCGCAGTGGTGACGTTCTGTAAAAACAACAAATATCGATTTGACTAGCTGATTCAAAGCGCTAATACTGGAAGACACGAGTTAACCGAAAGTCGCACTTTATTGACATAAAGTAATCTGGTTGCATAAGAATGCTTCCTTGAGTCACTTGAGTCACGAGGCCACGCACGAACCATATTGCTACAAAGATCAACGAAAACTGGTGCAATCGTTTCCGGCTTAGGTACTCGCCAGTTAGCAAACCCAAAGTGCCACGCAAGAAAATATGAAACATAAACCTGGGTCCAATTGGCTAAATTAGTTGTCCCTCTATCAGCTCATCAAAGATATTGCAGTCTATTGTTTGCCATTGGTGTTTACGAGGGGCACGGAATAAGGCGCCAATCCGAAAGAAACTGAGTATTCCACTATTTTATGACTTCAGAGGTGTGATCAGCATTGATCGGAAGTAGCTTTTACTACAAAGCCACACTAACTTTTGTCAGATCATAAATCAGCCGGCGGTACCTTCGAGGTTACAATCACATCTGGCCCAGCGCATGACATGACTTTCAGTCACCCAGACAGGTAGTGCCTCGGGGTGCCAAACAGAAAACAGGACAAATGTGTACAACCTCCTGCAGATGTTCCAGGAGAATCTAGCTCCCTGCCTTGCTGCGGAGGGGCAACGTCGCTCACGACCGTTGAACTGCCAATCACAGGCTCTGCGGGATGCTACTGCTACGAGAGGTCTGATTCGAATATTCTTATCCACTCTAGAACTGAACCTATAAAACTTCATTCTGACCGATCTACACCAAGTTAACGGTTCATTTATGAGGATATTACAAAAAACCCCTGACATAACTAGACATCGGAACGCCCACAAATCTCCCACACACCTGCTGTTTGCTGGATGTTTAAACTCTTGGTACTCTACCATCCCTTATATTATTGTATAGGCCAACCGACGAATAATCCAAAAGGTAAGTTCGCCTAAATTGACTTCTTGTATCTTTATATGGGTATCATCACTGAATTGTCTAAAACTGAATGATACTCCTTCTTCGAGCATAGCGTTTGAAGACACCTAAAGTTTTGCGAAATGAGCATACGAATACACTCCCCTACTTACGAACAAATTACGATTTGATCGGTTGTCCTTAAGTCAAAATGTTCGTAGGTATATTAATCACAAGTAAGCATGATACGGACTCAATAAACTAGTTTTCTTATCCTTAAACTTACTTGTAATTTAGTAATGCGAAAAATGCTCTTCATTGGTAGGTTTAAATGTCCGTAAGTAGAGGAGTGGCTATTAACATGTTTATATTTTAGGGCATTGAAAATAAATGATAAAAACGCATACTACTTAATTAGTAACGTTTTGTGAACGACTTTCTTCAGGCGACAGGGTACACTAAATCGCCCAGAACACCCACTGACATCGCCGAATGAGGCTTAGCAAGACAACCTTAAAGGATCAGGAGCTTACTCGGTGAACAAACATGGATAGATGATAGAGCGGTGGGATTGGATAGGGACAGAGACGAGCGAGAGTTTCATTGGCCCTGTGCATGTTGTGATAGTCTCCCAGGCGGGCTGAATCCTCCCCAGGATACCACCGGCGTGCGCTGAAGTCACCGGTCCCCGCACCCATAAACTCCTGATTGGCTGAGGCTAGAAAGTGGAGATTATCGTTGCTGGAGGAGTGATTCACTGGTTCCAGAATGGGTTCTAAGTTCACCACCTCGAACTCAAGCCGAACCTTTGGGGGAGAGGTGGAGAAGAACTTGGTTTAGAGGAATAGATCACTTTACTTGAACGTCGCATATGCCTCACTCACGAGAATCTCGTCGCCAACAATATCATGTAATATGCAAGTACACATTTATGTTTACTCCTTTCGATGAGCCAACAGCTGCTTATTTTCCGCACGCTATTATGTAAACCATCTTTTTTTACATTTTCATGATGTACCAGAGGCTTTTTAGCCATACTGTAACCAAGAAGGAATTCAAAGGCGTTTGCCTACCTTTCCCTTAATAAACTTGACTTGACTTGACTTGTGAATTTTGCCGGCAGGAGGGAAACCACTGACCTGATAACCGGATCCTCGGTCCAATATAACAGACCGGTTGGCCAATAACCGCCGTTGTGTGTCAGGGGTTAGAATGAAGGAGACGTCCTTGACGTACCGTTGGTCCTCAAACCAAACACTGTGCTGGTGAGGAATCACAACCTCCGGTATAATGTCCTTTCCTGCGGAAGAAAAAAACAAGTGTCAGAACGTGATGCGGGAAAAAGGAAACTCACTTCGACATTCTCGGTTGCTGGAGCCCTTGCAGGGGGTGAATTCGAACTCCTCAGAAATGCACAGAGGTCGACAGGCTGAAATCGGAAGAGAAACGCCGATAATAGTGCACTTTAACAAGTATGCAAAAGCACTAACGGCTGCTCAAACCGACCAATCGTCTTCAAGGCCGACTCACGCGTGCTCAAGACGCTGTGACCCTCTCACACTCCGGCCACCTCCATCGCGACTCCGGACGTCCCCTCGTCCGGCTGCGAACGTCTTCCAACCTTTTCTCCAAGACTCCTGTTCAGCATACAACATCCTCTCAACTGACGCCCCACTTCTTCTCTTCCTATTTGGGGCCTCACGGGCGTAGCAGTCAAGTTCTCCCTTATGGCCTAAGCTGCCGCGACAGCCCCACCTACTCATCATGCGGGATTTATCGGAGTATTCTCCTATACATTTCTCTGGACTCACTAGTCGCGGAGAGGACGCAGAAAGGCAGTCATCGACCAGCTCCTACCGGAAGACATTTGTGATTTGAGCGATCGATGGCATGTTTTGTTGCTCAAATTTACTATGCATTGAGAGGTAACCTGTGCTGTTGGGAAGTGGGGGGGGGCAGGAGCGGGGGCGAAGAAGTGCTGGTATCCTTCAACAGAAGCACAAGCCCTGTGGAGTGGGGGGGGAAGGGGATTCGTAATGTCCGCTGAACCGCTCCGTAAATGGCGCCGCAACATCGCATGGTGAGTGAGTCCGCTTATTGGGTGTTGTGGACTTGGATTGTTGTGAACTGTGTGGTACCAGCACCGGTCTGAGAGGCTGTGTGGCTGCGTTCCGTCATGGTGACTCGTGCTTAGTTACAATACGGATACGCGAGAGGAGGTTTATCGAAGCTGGTGGTGTTCGTTGGGTGAATGCCATGATGTTCCACATGGGCTAACGCGAGATTCCGGTGTGCGCTAGCAGCGTAGGCAACTTTGTTCCTCGGTATTTTAGTATAGCCTTCGGCTGCGATATATACAGCTCCATCCATCAGGGCAACCAGTCATGTCCGAACTCTTCGAGGAGTCAGTAGTCTTCCACGCTGATCTGCGACTGAAAAATTTCTGTCTTAACATGTCAGATGGGAGGTACAAAGCAGTTCAGGAGGAAGACGGGTGTGAAATTCGATAATAAAATTGTAACGACCGGAGAGGTGGGCTACGAATCGGAGCATTCAGACTTAATAGAGGCCTTTCAAAAGCGACAGGAGACAGACCGACATTTCGTGTGTGGTACTCATTTTACCCTATCTATTGGGTTTCTATGCCAGCACGCATACAGAACCAGCATCGATGACATAGAAGCAGCAAACAATTTACCACTGGCGAATAGAAATAATGTAATTTTCAATACACTAACCTCTACAGACGAGGTCGCTGTGCGCAGTGCAAGGTCTAGCGATGTACATTCCAGCCGGACAGCCTTCCGAGCAGCCTGAAAGAAGTAATGCGAAAGAGAAACTTAAGGATGCCTCAAAAACCATAGTGAAAGAGGCGAGATTAGAAATGGCTGCTAAGAACAAAAACGTTTGTGTCAATTTGCTGGGACCCCTAAGCAAAATCCACACAGGTGAGACTTCCATGCTTTCAACGTTATAAGAAGATGAAGCAAGACTTTGAACATTGCAGAAGTACATTAGAAAGAGTCTAAATGACCCGATACCATTACTTGAGGACGTGACGCTGTATCCGAGGGGCCGCAAGGATTTTTACCCCCCTCCCCCCTCTATCTGAGACCGGCCAGAGGAGAACACAGACAGAAATTCAAGTGGTTCGTTTAGCTGGTCAGCATTCATAAAATCGATATTTCTCCGCCTAGAGTATTTGTGAGTGGCTTCAGGCGAGCTGAGCTGCGGTTCCAGTCATCATAATCAAACGTCAGCCTGCCCCCAAAGTTAGTCCATTGTCTTTTCGATTAAACCATGTTAAGTTCCCTGCAGCTATTCCGTCCCAGTTTTGTGTAGATAGGTGGCGTAAAGCGCGGAGGTTGGAGTGACTTATGCAGCAAAACCAGGTCTCTAGTGAGTTGATGCGTCCTCGAACTGGCCTGGTCCAGGACTGTTGTCTGAAAGTCCAGTCTCTCAGACGTTGACTACAATTTTACATTTGGGGGTCTATCTTCTCCATCGAAAACCTCTGTTTGTGAAGGCAAGTTGGCAATTTTCGGCCAGTGACAAATGACGGCACAGACAAGCGTGTTTCAGCTCATAAGATTCCCATAAACGTCGAGATAGCGAAAATATAGGAAGGTTAATCAGCCCAAGGTGGGCTAACGTCTCATGTCAATTGACTTTCTGTCCATTTTTGGGCGATCGACCAACGTCTCTAAAGTGTCAGCAATTTGGTAACTTTATGTGGTCGGTTAGTCTTCATTCTCAAATTATCGTCGGTGAACTCTCAATTTTGGCGATCTCGATCGAGCGCATGTCCGTCCGTTAAGCGCTCCGTTGAGTATTGTGACTGCGATAGTGTCTAAACTCCATCAACGGAGTTAAAATTGCTACCTTGTTTAATTTCAAAAAAAATTTATGCGGAAATTCGGAGAAAATCCTTCGGACCAAATCTTTTCTGGCTGGGTTCAAAATTGGAGAAGAAAATTAAATTTTAAGTCGATCACCTACTGCTGAATAACCATTTAATATTCTCAGGCTGCCAACTACAACTACTTCTTTTAGTTACCATACTGACAGCAGAGGTACAAGCTAAAAACGCCAACACACGTTACCCGTCAGTCTTGTGTCGCTGCATGATACAACGGCGAGGGGCTGGGCTCATCGGTGGGTCTCCCAGCGTTCCCCGTGTGTTTTCTGGTCTATGGACTCCATTTCCCATCCAGCCTTGTACATTATTATGTAGTAGAAATTGCTGCTGAGATCTATAATATCATCTTCGAATACATTATTGGTAAACCCGGCACGCGAGCGAAAGCAACTTCATTTTTAATCGTACCACTCAGTAAGACAGCTCTAATTGATACCACAGAACGCTGCGAACTAAGACACCTTGCATTAGTAGCCTCGGATGGGTGCTTACGAGTTCAAAGCAGAGGCCGGTTGTGCATTAAATAAAAGATTTATGTTGAAAATCACAATATAAACGGGAGCACTATCCGCTGGCTTCCCAAAGCCTACAATTTATGGAATGGTGTACGAAAATGGAATGAAACACTTGAATTGAAATTGGGTCATAAAGGGATACAAGTTGGGCTGGTGACGAACTCACGCTTGCACTCAGTCGGCTGGCCACGAGAACAGTTTCCGTAAAGCCAATACCCGGTCGGACACTGCGTATCACAGGCTGGAAGAAAAAGAAACGTGTTTCAAGTCACTCGGTCGTTTCGCTTGCAGGAAGACATCTGTGCCATACAGCGCCCGCAGGAAAGCGACAATTCATCAGTGTAGAAGAAGTACCGACAATGATGCAGGAAACTGAGATGATCCTGGCTGGTTTGAGTTTCACTGCAAGCTAGACTAGAGACCCAAACTCGGTTTCTCTGCCTAGTGAACATTTTCACCGAACCATTTACCACTTTGACAACGAGGCCGCGCGTGTTCGGTTGCAATCAGGAATTTTTGAATCCACAAATTGGAAGTGTGTTTCACTCGTCTGACGATTTTAGTAGCGGACGCACTCAATTATCCGACGTATGTTAATTTACATCAAGTAAAGTGAAATTTTTGGGGCAGAAATGGCTTACAGGACCGTTGGTACTGATTCCCTGAGGGGCAAATGAAAGGTAATTGACAGCAATAGAAACTCACACACCAACCTTGATTATCGTGCAATTTTTTGCGGAAGGGGCGTAAGTGCGGCATTCCACCGCCCACTTTCAGACGAGACACAAAGAAATAGCCAAAACAAAAGAAAGATCATGGCTGCCTGCCTTATCCAATAAAAGCGACCCTGTAAACATTTTGCCCCCGGTATAAATTTCAAATATGCGCAATGACCAAGTGATTGAGAGACAGCTTGTCAAGCGCTATCCGTTGCTATATACAAAACAAACTATAATCTATGTCAACGATGCGCAGAAACGACAAACGATAAACTGGTTGTCCGGTCCAGCAGGTAACTTCTGACGTATAATACAGCCAAATGTGTAGTCTTATGCTTGGAATCTGGGAGCAGACGTTTCCACAAACACCAGTACTGTCTGAACGGAACTTCCCTGAAAGAAGTGGACAAGCACAAAGATCTATGTGTCTCGACAGCTTCAAACCTACAGCCCTCCGAACACTAACAGAGCCGTCCAAAAGGCGACGAGCATCATGCACTGCATCAGGTGTGCTTTCGTAGTCTTTCCTCCCGAACTGTTTTCAGGGATCTTCAGTACTTTCATTAGACCGCATTTGTAATACTGAATGCCAGCACGGATACCCTGGATGAAGAAAGATCGTGATCACACCGAGCAGGTGCAACGATTGGTGACAAAGCTGGTGGATAGTCTTAGGACCTTTTCATATCCAGAAATACTGATCAAGTTCGATTTCCCTATCCTACGGCCAAATGAGGTTCAATCTGTTGTGGACACAACGCATTATGGTAAGGATGCCTTGTATGGCAGCCTAAATAGGATAGGGGGACAGGAACCGTACACAGTGTATGTGGCTTTGCGCTAAATTCCAAGGAAATTATGTTTAGGTTTAAGATGAGGGTTACCGTTAATTTCAGCGCTAGGTTTAAGTTCAAGGATATGCTGCAGCGATATCTTCTCAGTTTTTAAGTCTCTGAATCGTAGGGTGGAACTCGCATTTTCGCTTGTATCCGCGTGCATACACTCTTTAGTTTGTAATATAAGAGCGAAGGCCGAATCAACTTAGTATTTTGAGTGTTTTTATCGTTCTCCTGTACAATACGTTCAATCGCCTTAAAGCTCAAAAGGTCATGCAGAAAGAAAAGCCAGAATTTGTATTACCCTCCCGCATTTTCGATTATTCATACGGAATTTTTCTGGTTATACTAGTTGCTTCTGTTCTGGTCAATCATTTAAAAGTTTACATTGCCATATCGCGTCCGACCTTCGGGTTTTGGAGAGCTGTCTCGGTAATTTGCCCGTGGTACACACCGCAGTTGAATCGTAGGGTAGTTTCTTTTCTACTTGTATTTTTTACACAACGAACCGGTGGACTGCAGTTGCACTTGACCTCGGAGGTGACAGCAAAGGAAACTACGATCTCGCTGATTTTTTAATTGGCAGCTTTTTTTCGTTGAGCGGCCCGGGGTGGCGAACTTCAACCTCAGCGAGCCTAGGCGCAGCAGTAACTCGCAACGAACCGAGGGGGGGCGAAAAGTGTCATGTGGCATTTTGGGACGCTACTGCTGGGGCTCAGGGCTTATAAGTGGTTAAACGTGCGTCAGTTATTTAACAAACTGAAAGAGGTTTTTCGTCTTTATTTGAAATGAATTTCGGATCAGGTTTCATTTCAGTCTTAAGAATAAAATCCGGGACACTAGAAAAGGAAAGTTAGCTGCAGGAATAAAAGATTTAGCCAGAGTTATCAGTCTGCGCTAAGAATTTATTTTCACTTTTCTCCCGCGGAGACGAACATTTGAAAACAATCTTCTATCTGGTGCGTGTTTTACCTTAGGCGCCAAGGCAGAGAATACTTAATCGTCCAGCATAATTTCGTTTGCGACCGGAACGTTATGCTTAGTAAAGTAAAGTTTGAAGGTAAGTTTAAGGTAAACCTCAGAGTTAGGGTCGTGATTAGGCTAAGGGCTGAAGTTTTGAAGGGGACAGTTCAGATTTATGTTAGGGTCAGTGTTAGCGTTAAGACACGGGTATATTTACTCTTCCTGCAATTTACTAAGCGGCCACCTAGTTTAAGCGGAGGCGGGGCGGTTCCTATTTCCGTTTCCTGTTTAGGCGACCACACAAGGTATGTCTACCCGCATTCTCCACGGACACGATCGTTCGGTCAAATCCGAAGATTTCGCCCAGTATATAAACGTGAGTTACCTGCGAGAAGGTAGTACGCCCCTTAGACCAAAGAAAGTTTTCTTTCAATCAGCGGGTTATTCGACCGCGGAAGTCACTCCCAAGCGAAATAGTGACGTCGGATACCATGCACAAGTTCAAACGACAGTTGGATTGTTTAACGTTTGATAATCGACGACTCTCATGGAAGGACTATCTCCAACCAGCCATGCACATGACTTTATGATTTCATTTCATATCTATCGCACCAGTACACATTTGAGTTAAGAGGTTTCCACACACCTTACACATGCCTATATTTTCTGCGGACTGTATATAACTGCATTTAGGATCGCAACTGTACACCAATACGGGGGCATAAAGGGTTCCGCTCGAAACTCTCAAATGCAAGTTGAAGCTTCTCGGAAAATAACTGCCCAAAACAGACAGATTATGGTTCAGTACACACAGACAGAAGCCCAAAACACACTCGAACGACCAAAATCTCTGAAGAGAAAGAGTTCAAATAAGGAAACCAGAAGAACTGAAGACTAAAGACCTCGACAACATCGGCCCAGCTATGAAGACTCCGTTGTTTACGGCCTAACCGATCCAAAGGCGCCAGCCTCGAGAGTCGCCACCCATAAAAACGAGGGAGACCGCGATGGCCAGTTATCAGTTTAGAGAATCAACAACCCGTACCCCCGCCAATTTGACCGGACAAAGCTTCGCGCTTCGTTCCTGTTGACTGCCATCAGAGGTATATTCAGAGTCACATGAAAGTGGGCTCGCCGATCTAACCTGAATGAGGGGGGTGAAGCCGGAGCCGATAATCTCCGACACCCCTAGAGTAAACACAATGTCGGCTTGGGGAAGGGCCGCCGGAGCGGGGGGGTGGAGAACCGGGCGGTAAAAGGTCGCAGTAATGACCAGCCCAGACTAAGCTAGGCTTACGACGGTGAATTGTTTGGCGTCTTCGCTGTCGTCAATTCACTAAAAGTTGGCGACTCCTGTAGGATAAACAGATGCTATCACGCGTCCGGCCGCCATAACAGCAGACACATGCTGTGGCACATCGGCTAAGTTTTATATTCGCTTAATATCAACTAGTGCGCGCTTGAATATGTGGGAAATGAAGTCGCATCGGGATCCGTTTCGATAATCAGCCCTGTTTTCCCCCAAGCTCAATTACGCTGAGGAGGATGTGGGTAAAGCAGATGTAGATGTAGCACACAGACGTGAAAGTGTCTTGACAGGACAGAAGGGGGACTGAATGACGTTGTCGAGAAGATCTTAGCACAACTAAAAGTTACCCGCTAAGTGCGATCGTCCCAGGGGCATCCGTTGTCCGTCTCCGAAGCGCCAGAGGTGGTTACAGTTCCGCCTAACCCGGAGGCCAATAGCGCGGATTAGGCGGGGGGGGGGGCATAGTTGTAGCAGCCACTCCACTGTCAGCCGACGGCCACGAAAACCGTGCGAGGCGCGGCTTCCCCTCAGGCCAGACTTTAGCGGAGGTACGGGCGCGCTCAAACCGAGGGCCCCTTGTGAATAGGCCGCCACCCCAACGCAACACTTGAATAAACCGATCATATGTGCAACAGTAACCAGTCACTCGTCGCAAGGGCATGTCACAACCGCTACTGACGCGCTCCCACACAGATACTTTGTTCCAACTGACATTGTATACCGAAGCAACCGAGGTAAATGCTGCACTCCCAACGAGAGGCGCTGGTTGAAAACACGATTTGCGTTTTGTACGTGATTGTGCTCGATGTAGAGGCTGATGAGGAAAGATGTAGAAATAGCCGGCGGAGTCCTAACGCAGGTTTTCATGGACATGCCTGTGGCCTAATACGGTGTGCGAATGTGCTTGGGCATGCGGACAGTTGAGGAGGAAGGCAGGTTTTGATGGAGACGCATGTGACCTAATAGTCCCATGCGGTGTGTGAATGTGCGTGGACAGTTGAATCGGGTGCGGCGGGTTATGTTGGTGCTACTGGCACTGGTTTGCCCGTCTCTATGTGATAGATTCGCAAGTGACCGACTAGGCCGATGCGTGATGCGCATGTGCGATGACAATGAGACTGGATAGGTCGGGAGATCCTCAGTCGGAGGGGATGTGCTGCTGGTACTGGTGTTCACGCTCATGGGAGAGCTGGAAGTGTTGGTGGGGGAGCAAGACATGTTACATGTGTGAACAGCGCGGTGTATGTTGGTGCTCCTGGACCTGGTTAGTCAGTGAATTCGCAAGTGACCGACCAAACCGATACGCGAGGTGAAGTTGCGGTTGCAGTGGGAACAGGTTGGGACCGAGTCGATAGGGGGGCGGTAGGGGGACAGGAGCCGTCGCAGCAGACGTTTGGGTGGGGATGCTGGAGGAGGATGACGATGACGCTCGGGAACACAGTAAGGGTTGTTTCGTGACATGCGGGACGGGTCAGATGTGGACAAGGATGACTCAATTGGTCAGAAAAAAATCAATAAGATCGATTCATGCCCAGAATGTTCGCTGACATCGTGGACATGTTGGGGACAGTTAGGAAGAAAATTGCCTAGCAGTCTGCAGTGTATAA